>JBBDGP010000116.1:0-172500 GCA_037952835.1 Lithobates septentrionalis
GGGGTTCCTAAAGTTTCCAAAAATAATGAAAAAAAAATAAAAAAGACTACAGACACCAGTGGCGGAGCTACCAGGGTAACAATCAATGGTCGTATTTGCGACCGAGCCCTGATGTTCCACCACTGGGCTCGGAGGGAAGGGTCCGACTGGGGGGTCAGGGGGACCCTTCATGGTTTCTTGCACCGGGGCCCAGAAGGTTCAAGTTACGCCAATGATAAGAGGCCCACCACGGGTGGAAGGAAAGAAAAATTAGTGATGCATTGAAATTTAGGCTGCCGAAAATTATTGGTCGAAAATAAGTTGATCGACGGATCAACTTCAGTACAACCAGCCGGCCCATAGATTGATCAAATCTCGGGCCGGTTTAGCAGGGACTTCTATGGCCGGCTTAAGTGGTCTATGGATGGGTTTCAAGGGGTCCAAGAGGGTTATTACATTGAAAATAACATTTACATTCATTATACAGCCCACCTCCCTGTCCCAATCAACGGTTTCCCGTTGAAAGAAACAAAAGAAAACGCACAGTCACTGCTTATAGCGCCAACCGATAAGCCCCTCTTGACTCATTGTTGGCCCATGCCATTTAAATTGGTATCATCGCAGGGGGGGGGGGGCGCTATAGCTTTCTTTAGGTTCTAAAAGGGGCCCATGACCCAAAAAGGATTAGAACCACTGCACTAGACCATCCAAATTCATTGTTGCTGTTGCACCCTGTCCATAGACTACTCTCCTGCTGGGAAAAGCAAAAGGACTGAATAGGATGTAGTGGGCCAAACACCATTATTTGAGCCATAGAATCCCAAAGGGCTTCCTGCCAACCACTCACCTAGGTAGGGAGGTATGAGTCTCAGTGGACTTCAACAGATCCCCCAGTTCAGTGACAAATGGCAGAGCGGAAAATCCTATCCTATATTAAAGGGTCCTCTTTGGCTGTTTGGGTAAATCCAGTTCTGCCACTGCCCATCGCCCAGAACAGGTCCCATTCCAAGAAAGGCCACCATGTGAGGACACAGTGATGTCCCCCTGCCTGGGACTGCCACTGGGTAAATCTGCAATGGCAGACACCAGTACTGGCTGAAATGCTCGGCTCCGACAGATAATACATCCAAGCCTCTACATTTTACTGTCTACAACACAACTTTAGGCAAATGTTATAAGAAAATATCCTATAATCCATTAATGTACCCATAAAAAATAATGGTGCTTTAAAAACAGCTAGTAGAAGTACCTAAATGTGTGTTTAAAATGGATTTCCACTTTTACATCCAAATCGGGATGGCAACGGCTTCATAATTATTATATGTTGCTATATACATAGCGTAACTGAAAACATTTTTTAAAATTGCTGCTCATCATTTTACTTACTTAAAACAGAAGTATGGGAATGTTTTTTTTTTTTTTTTTTAGAATCATACTTACCTAGGTGGATGCAGTATCGGTCCGGTCCCCCACCGGCTCAAAGACTGAGAACCGAGCGATCAAACACCGTTGATCGCTCGGTTCTCACAGCTCCCTAAGCAGAGAGCTGGTGACTGTTAGTCACCGGCTCTCTGCTCTAACCCCCTTCCCCATGATTGGCGGAGCGCTGGGCTGTGGAGGGGGCGATAGCAGCCGGCTCAGGCTCTCAGCGGCTCGCTGTCTGCTGAAAACGGGTCAGAGGAGTGCAGAACAAACTGCACTCCTGTAATGCACAGAAGTACAGCCAAACAAGCTTTGGCTGTACTTAGAGGAAATCTAAGTAAGATTTTCTCTATATATAATATTAAGATATTTAGGGACTGTGTTTACTAGAATAACCCTGTCTGTAGTGGGCTGGCAGATCTTCATTTTTTAGCTGTAAATAGATTTGAACACTGTCTGTCTTAAAATGGGTTAAAGCTGAACTCCAGAATAAGCCAATATTTGCCTGAATACAGGAGTCTTGTGCAGTCTTACTTGAATCTTTGAGTGCTTTTTGTATTTCTTCCAGATTTGTGCAGTAATCCAGTGTGAGACTTTCCCTCTGTGTATGAGCTTCCTGTAATAAAGACCGCTCACTGCTGCTCTCTCTCCTTGTGCATGATGATTGGTCTTGTCTCCTCCCCCTCCTGTAGCTTTCTGCAAGAAGCCTGTAGTGGGTGGGACCTGCTGTGTCCCTCCCACAGTTCTGCTCTCTGCACAGGCTATATACGGGCACAGTGATGTCACTTCTACTTTTACAAGGTAACATCTAGGTTTGCAAAGCTATTTGGTGCTCATAAACTGGAATTATAAGTTTGTGGCAATTGAGGAATATATTTAAAATTAACTTTGTGCCCAGAGTTCAGCTTTAAAAAGTGTTACTAAACCCAGGACCCTGCATTCACTATATCTGGTCTCCCACAGTACACAGAACATGGAAATGCAATTATTTCAGTAAATATAAACTGCTAAATACCTTTTCTCATCAGCAGTATATAGCAGTCTTGTGACTTCTATCAGTGTCCAGTTAAAGCATGTAGGAGGAGTTTCATTCTCCCCCGATTGTCCTATGAGGCTGCAGGACCCCTGACCCTCTGTCTGGACAGTGCTGATCACATGCACTCTCCCAAGAAAAAAAACTCTAGCAATACACACCGAACTAAGCATGTGCAGCTTGACACCAAAGCTTTTTTTTTATCAGGAGATGGATCAGGGACTGTGGTTGAAAGGGGGGGGGGGGGGGGGAGAATCAGAGAAGAAAGGATCAAACAGCCTTTTTACACAATGCAGAGGATTAACCCCTCAGGTTCAACAGGGAATATAACAAGCATGCTTTACTGCATATACAGACTGATTTTACTGTTGTGGGTTTAGGAACACTTTAATGATATTAAGACTTGGGTTCTGCATTGCATTTTAAAGCCTAACTTCAGGCTTACTTTCACTTTAAATAGTTCATTTGGGCCAAGCTGTCCTAAATGAACAACCGGCACTTCCTTTAGGAATTGCTGTAGCCGCTGTCAGAGCTGTATAACCAGTATGCAGCATCAGCCACACACAGTATACAGTGCTGTTTTCCCGGGGCAGTATGGGGGGGGGGCTTCCCATCCCGTTCCCGGAAGAAAATCGAGTCAGACTGAGCGATGCTCAGCCTTTCATAGGAAGCCTTTTGGTTTTATCAATAAAAATACAAGGCTTCCTTTGAATGGCTGAGGTGGATATTGTGAAGTTGCCGTACCACTGCTGGAACACATCGCTGTATACCAGGGATATGCAATTAGCGGACCTCCAGCTGTTGCAAAGTCCCATCATGCTCTGCCTCTGGGTGTCATGCTTGTGGCTGTCAGAGTCTTGCTATGCCTCATGGGACTTGTAGTTCTGCAACAGCTGGAGGTCCGCTAATTGCATATCCCTGCTGTATACTGTATGTAGCTGATGTTACATATATAGTTTATACACAGTGCATACAGCCAGCTGGGCCCAAACTATTTAAAGTGAAAGTAAGCATAGATTAATGCTTTAAATTTTGTTCATCTCATTTTATCTACCACTTTGCCCCAGTTTGAAATTGTTCACAATAACCTGCAGTCTGCCAAAAAAAACCTGCACCAAAAATAAATAAAACAACTAGAATAAGGTAAGAAATATAAAAAATAAATAAAAAAAAAATTTTTTTAGATATGCCATGGAAAAAAATTATCCACCATCGCGTTCGTCAGGCAGTACCACTCACCTAAGGTAACCCATTCAAATAAACGAGGCCACGATGCTGGAGCGCATTGGTCCAGCTTTAAGGGTTTTAACAGGCAGTTATAGCGGCGTTCCACCCAAAAGTGGAACTTACGCTTATTTGCTTCCTGCCCCCTCCCCTCCAGTGTCACATGTGGCACCTTTCAGGGGGGTGGGGGGGGGGGCTGAACAGGGACCCGTTTTTGATAGGTCCCCTTCCCCACTTCTGGAGATGGGGCTGTCCCTCTGAAGGTCGGCCCCCATCCTCCTTCCTCCACCGCCAGGCCAATTAGAAAGCTCAGCGCGCATGCACAGTAGGGAGCCATCTGTGAAGCCAAAAGGCTTCACTGCCAGTTTCCCTTAGTAGAGAAGTTGCCTGGGGTGCCGACATTGCGGGCGCCATATAGTAAAAGTCATAAGCTACAGTATTTGTAGCTGCTGACTTATTTTTTTTCCCCAGGCTGGAACTCGTCTTTAAGTGTTACTAAACCCACAACAGTAAAATCAGTGTGTATATTCAGTAAAGGATGCTTGTTATACTCACTGTGGAACCTAAAGGGTTAATTCTTTGCATTGTGTAAAAAGGCTGTTTGATCCTGTCTTCTCTGATCCTCCTCATTTACTCTTCCCAATCCATCTGCTAATAAGACAGAGCCTTTGGAGTCACTCTGCACATTCTCAGTTTGCTGTGCATTGCTAGAGGGGTTTTCTTTTTTTGGGGGGAGGGTGCATGTGATCAGCACAGGGCCAACAGACGATGACTGGGCAGAGGGTCAGGGGTCCCACAGCCTCATAAGACAGGCAGAAGAAAATTAAAACTCCTCCTACAAGCTTTAACCAGACACTGATAGAAGGCACAAGACTGCTATATACTGCTATATACTGCTGATGAGAAAAGGTATTTAGCAGTTTATATTTACTAAAATAATTGCATTTCCATGTTCTGTGTACTGTGGGAGATCGGATATAGTGAATTCAGGGTCCTGGGTTGAGTAACACTTCAGGACAAAAACAACAATACCTCCCCGCCTGTCCAATGCCTTCTAAAAAGTGATCCACCATGGATCTGTCTTCAGTAGGCTGCTGCTGGCGTAAACAAGCCCTTGCAGCCACCTGTCAGACAAGTACATATTATTACCCTGCTTCTTGGGGGGTAAGGGGCAGTGAACTGAGCACATGTCGGATGCTTACAGCTATAAGGGTAAGATGGGTCAGTTATGTCGGTCATATAACAGATCTTAAAATTAGCTTGGAGTTCCCCTTTAAGAAATGGCCTGACTGGAGAAGTCACAGGAAACGGATCGCTATAGTTAGAAAGAAATAACAATGTGCTTTTCTTTGCCCTCAGACCCTCCCAGAAGCCTTGTGCTCATTGGCTGCGGACCACGCGTCTATTTCTGCACATTGGGAGGAAATCCAATATGAAAGTGACTTAAACTAACTTAGGAAGCAACAATTGTGGCTTTTCCTAAAGCAATCATTTGGAATCTAAGTGACATTTTTCTGTAGCAGGTTAAAAAGTGTTGGCTGATATTTTTATATTTCCTTCCTTACGTCTTTTTTATCTAAATTTCCTCATAGAGCTAAATGAGGGATTCAGGACACGCCTTGTCTTTGGGTGACCATACACCATCCGATATCTGGAAGTGATGGGATTTATTGGCAACATTCTGACAATCGCGCAGTCTTCTCATTGACTTCCAAAAATTTTTTACAATCACTAAGAAATCATTCCCTTTCCTCAATAGAAAACTCAATGCTATCTTCACTGCGCTGCATATTAAAAGGATAAGTTCACCTTTCTTCAAAACATAATAAATGCACATTTTTCTTGCAGGTAAAAAAATGTGCAATTATTATTTTTTTTTTTTTTTAGTTGCCTGTTAAAAGGGTTGGAAAGTCAAGGTTTTTTCATCCTAATGCATTCTATGCATTAAGGTTAAAAACCTATGCTGCCCCCCCAGAGCCCCCCTTTTTCTTACCTGAACCCGATCACTCCAGCGAACCCAGCGACTCCAGCCACTGTCTCGGGTCCTCATTGGATAGATTGATAGCAGCGGGAGCCAATCCAGTACACGAGAGCGGGAGGCGGGGCCGAATCCGGTTGTCTATGTCCATGGATGCAGCAGCGGGACTCATAAGAGCGCCTGTACGGGTGCCCCCTTGGAAAGCGGCTCTATGTAGGGGCACACGATGGAGAGGAGGGGCCAGGAGCGCCGCCGGGGCACCCCAGAAGGGAGGATCTGGGCTGGTCTGGGCAAAAAACACACACCCTTACATTCACTTTAAGCATTGCACCTGCGATCAGCAGTTTGTGGGTGCAATCTCAGGCTCCTGCAGACTGTCAGTATATCTGCCTGTTTGTACCTCGTACGGGCAGGTAGTTACACAATGACAGGAAGACTCAACAAAACCACTCGCTGTTTAAAGTACTACAGCGAGAGGTTACAAGACCGGTGGCAAGGGGGTAAGAGAGCATAACGGCCACCAGTCTTATATAACGGAAGTTAAGGGGAAAGAGCGCTGTAAACTGCTACAGAAAAGGATGATTTTCTAACTACCTGGATAGCAATCAATGAAAAGTAGAACGTTTTCCTTAATATATATATATACACACACACACCTTTACAATGATCCATTAATATTTCTGCCTGGTGTTCTGCTTTAAAGTGGTTGTAAAACCTCTCCTATACCCAGTGAAGTGATACACAGAGATGAAACAAATCCGCCTAAGTTGTACCTGTTTATCCGCAGTCTTCTCTGCAGCCAAAGTCAATAATTTATAAAGCTTGTCTGAGCTGACAGAAAAAAGGGGGCGGAGAGTTACACTCTCCAAAGCTCAGTAAGGAGAGCTCAGAGAGCTGATGGGAGGGAAGGCACCTCCCCCCCCCCTTCACACAGCACATAGGAACAAAGCTGAGGCTGTCAATCAGCTATAGATCCCTCCCGTCACCATTTTTCTCTTGGTGTCCTAAAACTTGTCAAAAGAAGTGACTGATGTTCATAGCAGAGGAAGGAGGCAGCAGACAGAAATGAGACTTCGTGCTCATAATTGAGACAAATACACATTATAGAACGATATGTTTTGTTCATATTTCATGCCTGAGGCCTACAATCACTTTAACTTTAAAGTGATTGTAAACCTTTGTTTTTTTTTTAAAATAACATACATATCATACTTACCTCCGCTATGCAGTTAGTTTTGCACAGCGTGGCCCTGAACCACGTCTTCTGGGGTCCCCCAGCGGTGCTCGCGGCTCCTCCTCGCATCGGTAAACCCCTTAGGAGAAGCGCTCTTCCTGGGGATTACCTTGCGGGCGCAACTCCCGAGTCCAGCTTTTGCGTGCTTAGACACAGAACGCCGGACTCGGCCCCGCCCCCCACGTCATTGGATTTGTTTGACAGCAGCGGGAGCCAATGGCTGCGCTGCTATCAATCTATCCAATCAAGAGCCGAGAACCCCGGGTAGAGAAGGTGAGAGAGTCTCCACCAAGGGAAAGAATGGGTTCAAGTGAGAAAAATTGGGGGGGGGGGGGGGTGGTGCTTGGAGGGCTGGTCAGTGTCAGAAGTTTTTTTTTTTCACCTTCATGCATAGGGCGAGGGTGTTCAACCCCTTTAAGGAGCTTTTTTGCACACCCCCCCCCCCCCCCCCGGACTGCACAACGCACAGACAAGGAGGAGCCAAGATCCCTTGCGGGGGACTCCTGGGGCTGCTCTGTGCAAAACCATGGTTTCACTTTTTTTTTTTTTAATCCTTTAAAACAGCTTTTTCAGCAATCTGAACTACAGTAGCTCTTCTATTGGATCAGACTACAGAGACCAGCCTTCGCTCCCCACGAGAATCAATGAGCTTTGGCCGCCCAGGACCCTGTTGCCGGTTCTCTGGTTTTCGTTCCTTGGACCACTTATGGTCGGTCCTGACCACTGCAGACCGGGAACTTCCCACAAGAGCTGCAGTTTTGGAGTTGCTCTGACCCAATCGTCTGGCCTTTACAATTTGGTCCTTGTCAAAGTCGCTCAAATCCTTACACTTGCCAATTTGTTATACCTTCAACACATCAACTTCAGGGACAACATGTTCACTTGCTACTTAATACATCCCACCAACTTTCATGTGCCATTGTCAAGACAATCAGTGTTTTTCACTTTGCCTGTTATTGGACGTAATGTTATAGCCGATTGGTGTACATCAGGGATATGCAATTAACCTCCAGCTGTTCCAAAACTACAAGTCCCATCATGCCTCTGCCTCTCGGTGTCATGCTTGTGGCTGTCAGAATCTTGCTATGCCTCATGAGACTTGTAGTTCTGAAACAGCTGGTCTGCTAATTGCATATCCCTGGAGTACATGTTAACATTTTTTTAATCTACAACCAGCACCAACATAACACCACAGCATGGTATCGTGTTTTGCTAAAGTGCAATGCAGGAGAGATAAACACAGAACAAACATGCTGCATACAATCCCATCGCAGAGCATCTCACCACTGCCCCCTACTCTCCATTGGCTGCAGAATCTCACTGCAGCCTCCCTTCCTTGTACATATTAAGGTGTCTGTCATAGTGTGAGCCCAGACACTGACAGGAACAATGTGGAAGTAAAGATAAAACACGCTAATAAGGTAAAGAGGAAATCCGGGCTCAATAGAGCTGAAAGTAAACAGTATTATCTGCCAAAAGGATCTGTAATTCTATTCAGCCAGTCTTGTGATTCGCACACCCCAATCACAGGCAGGACGGCAACACCACTGTGCAGCCTGATGTGACACCTCGTGTTCTTTGTTCAATACATCTGATTAATCTCAGCGATGAGCGACACCGTAAACTGCAAAGCTAAAACTGGGGAATAATGGTGTCACCTGAGGGGCTGTGCAGTGCGGCAAAGAGCGTGAAATCACAAATCGATTCTAATAAAAGATAGATTTCAGTTATGGGTTTAGCCTTCTGACTCCAGTTCATCTTTAAAGTGGATGTAACCCAATGTCATCCTTTCTAAACTCCTGCCATAGGGGTTATCTATAAGGATATAGATGCCTCCTGCATGTATCTTTACCTGTCAAATGCCTCCCCTCTGTCTGTTATGAGACCCGAAAAACTGCAGATTCTGTGGGTGGGTCTGTTGTCTGTAGCTCGGTGGGTGGAGTCGTGATGTCAGTAGACTCCCCGCCCACCTCTACACTCCCCTTGTCAATATGCATTTTCTCCTGTGTATTTCTTACACTGAACTTCTGCTATGATCTCTAACATCCAGTAAAAAGACAGGAAAGTAACCACATGACTTCAGCATGCCAAATCATACTGAGGTGTGGAACAGCCAATCCTTGAAGAGCTGCTGAAGAAAGGAGTGGGGGAGGGAATTAAATAATGCATGTGTCTTAGGCTAGTGCACAGATATGTAAATCACCTGTCACTCACAGCAAGGGGGAGGATTTGACAAAGTTTTTCTCTTTTGTCAAGTTTTATCTCACTGAACAATAAAAGAGGATTGCTCAGAGCTGGATTAACTCTTTGTGGCAAGACTGGGCTCAAATGATAGGAAATCTTATACTCTACATTATGACATCAAAAAATAAAAAATGTTCGAGTTTACATCCACTTTACAGCTGACCTCTGGCCTTCCCTTCAGTCTGGCACGGTTGTACCGGCTCCTCCCCTGTACTGAAACTGCTTACTCTGATTTCACTGCACATGGTGAGCTTTTCACAGTGTGCAGTGGAAGCTGCAGCAAATTGGATTTGCTGGCTGGAGGACAACCAGCATCATCTAAGCCAGTGGTTGTCAACTCCTGTCCTCAGGACCCACTAACAGGCCAGATTTTATGTATTACCTTGGGGAGATGCAGACTAGAATAATGCAATCGCTGAGCGGCAAATGATATCTGTATTTCAGGGATCTTGCAAACCTGGCCTGTTAGTGGGTCCCGACCACTGATCTAAGTCTTTCCTTCCCAGCCTGACTGTCCCGCCCCTTTCCTTGGAATTCATCATGGAGGCTCGGCATCACAATGTGGGCGTCGACCTGTCTAGGAACGCCCACTCCTCCAGACTGGCATCCACCCATCAAGGCATTTTAATATTTCATTAACTCTTCCCAAGAGCCAGCCCACTGTTTGTATCAGTGCTGAGGGTTTTTGTTTTTTTTTTGTTTTGTTTTTTTAAAAAGAGTACTGTGGCAGGCAGCTGTGATGCTTTTAAGAAACTATACCTGCCCGCCCCTTCCACCAGCCAGGATCTGCCTGCATTGAATAGAGAAGAACAGAGACCCAGTAATGACTTAATTGGGTCTAAAAGGAGGGATGTAATGAAAATGGGAAGGTTTTTTTGAAAAATGTGTTGGTATGTTGATGGGGGGGGGGGTACCAGGGAAGGCAAAATAGAAGTGGATTCATCTTCAGCTTTAAAGTGGTTGTAAACCCTAAAAAAAAAAAAAACACACCTGCAAGACAAAGGCATAATGAGCTAGTACACATAGCATACTAGCTCATTATGAATTACTTACCTGAGATCGAATCCCCCGCAACGGTCCTCGTTCACCGCTCCGGTGGCCAACATCTCTCCCGGGGGTTACTTCCGGGTATCGCGGCTCTGGCGCTGTGATTGGCCGGAGCCGCGATGACATCACTCCCACACGGGAGCCGCCGGTAACGTACGTGCCGTTGCTACAGTTTGCTTAACTGTGCATGTGCGGATGACGTCACCACACGCAAATACACGGGTATCCATTTTATTTATTTCAGGTACTTATATAGCGCCATCAATTTACGCAGCACTTTACATATACATTGTACATTCACATCAGTCCCTACCCTCAAGGAGCTTACAATCTAAGGTCCCCAACTCACATTCATACATATTAGGGACAATTTAGACAGGATCCAATTAACCTACCAGCATGTCTTTGGAGTGTGGGAGGAAACCGGAGTACCCGGAGGAAACCCACACAGGCACAGGCAGAACATGCAAACTCCAGGCAGGTAGTGTCATGGTTGGGATTCGAACCAGCGACCCTTTTTACTGCTAGGCGAAAGTGCTAACCACTACACCACTGTGCAGCCCCATGCAGGTTTAGGAGATATCTAGTGTAGCTACAGGTAAGCCTTATTATAGGCTTGCCTCTGATGATATCCTATGGGATGGAACATGTCAGGCTGGCCGATGCAAGCACGCTGTGAGCCGCGGATTTTCTACCACACATCGTGATGCCTGTATTTTTCTACTGCCTGTAAGTGGACTACAATAAATTATTGTTTTTATATCTTACGGGCTTCACTATTGCTGCATTTTCTTTCCCTTTGCGTTGTATCTCATTGATGAGCGTTTATCATTTGCATCCCTGCTTTGAAGTCTGATGAGTTGGTGGCTATATATGTGATCTGGATATGGATTCCCTGTGATCGATTTCCAATATCTGGAGTGAGATACCCCGATCCTTTTGTGATTTATGATCCATGCCTTTTTACCATTACTCTCTGGTAAGCAGATTGGATTGACTTGGGTGTGATGTGCTGTGTCGTACACACTGAAGCTGGTGAAGGGTTCTTCATATTCCCTA
Source organism: Lithobates septentrionalis (assembly GCA_037952835.1). Taxonomy (NCBI): domain Eukaryota; kingdom Metazoa; phylum Chordata; class Amphibia; order Anura; family Ranidae; genus Lithobates; species Lithobates septentrionalis. The sequence continues at coordinate 11,221 of JBBDGP010000116.1, forward strand.
TCTCTACAAACTGCCTTATGAATAATGACAATTTGAAGCGCTGCATTTTGGACTTTTTATATATTTGTGGTTGATGATCAACAAAGTGCTGGCTGCTTTTTCACAAGATTTTAGATAGCGCAGATACCCATCCACCTTTCTTCCTAATTATAGGCTTGCCTGTAGTAAAAAGTGGTTGTAAAGGGTTTACAACTACTTAAAGAACGCTTACTGCAGATATACTGCGCCAGGGCGGCTCTATTGCACGAAACAACCTACCTGTATGTCATGTCATGCAATAGACAGCAGGGGGGGGGGGGGTGTGCGCTGATTGGCCAGAGGGGGAACCAATCAGCAGGTCCGGCAGATTCGATGTCCGCTGGGACCTGCTGATCATTCCCCAGAGAGGCAGAACGACAATCTGCCTATATAAACAAGGCAGATCGCCCTGTCAGCACTGTCTGTGTTAATGGGGGAATCGTAGGAAATTTACACCGTGTATGGCCTGCCCAACGTTAATCCAGAGAATTTCTTGCAATTTTTAAAAAAGTATCAACCTTACTGAAAAAATTCAAGTTTTAACCTTCACGGAAAAAATGTATCAGACCAGCTTCCCACTTCACCCCCCTCCCCACACTGGACTTACCTGCAAACCCCCCACCTATAGCCAGTCCAGGCATCTGGGAATTTGAAATCTCCGCTCTTCTCTGGGCAGCACTTTCGGGACGGACCGGATCGATTTACTGTGAGGAGCTGGCCAATCAGAATCAATCTGATCCATCCTGGAAGTACTGCACAGAGAAGAGGGAGGTTTAAATACCTGGACCACTGGACCGGCTGCCGGGGCACTGACAGCTCAGCTAACCCGGAGGTAAGTACAGCGGGGGTTGGGCAGCCAGTCCAGTGTTCGTTTACCTTTACATTATTTCTCTAAGGCTCCATTCGCACCTGGGCGTTCCAGAATCGCGTCAAAACGCGGGACGCATTTTCGATGCCATTACTTTTTAATGGTCCCCCAATCGTGGTGCGAGTTTGCTGCGATAAATGGCGCTGCAATTGTGGGAAAATCACAACGCGCGAAGCTTGTCGCTCACAAAGCTACTTTTGGGCGACAGCGTTGCGATCTATCACACGACAACCGCTGCAAAAAATCGTACCGCGATTGGGATGCCATTAGGAAGTAAAGGCCTCGCAAATGCATCCTGGGTTTTGCCACGATTCTGGAACAGTGGGCAGAATCGCCCAATTCCGGAACGCCCAGGTGCGAATGGACCCTTAAAGTGAACTTATCCTTTAAGCCTAACTTTGAACAAAATGTTGTCCACCTCAAGTGGGAAAACGGCCTTACCTCACATAACTCCAGTCTTTGGGCTACGGCCTCCAGGCACTCCAGTCCTGTACTGTCCATGGACAGCGTGCACTGGATCTCAGAGGAATTTAGGAGTCTTATCCGGCTCAGAAAGCAGTTCTTGCTCAGGACATTGTAGCGCTTGGTCCTCCGCAGCTTGATCTTGAACGGCATGGCTTCGGCCTGGTGGGCCCCTCACCGGCACCCTCCTACTTTGCCTTGAATCTCACGGAGCAAACTACTGTGGTCCTCCAGGGGTCAGGAGAGTCGTCCATACCCAGCGCACAGTCACGGATATCGCCAGCTGCAAAGACACAGAGCATGTGGTTAGTCTCCCATACATGACAATACAGAACACCTCCTTCCGAAATATGGCCCTTCTCCAGCACAGTCCACTATACCCGGCTGGGGCACCTCTCTGCGATGCTGCACATCAAACTAGTGACTCTGAAGTCTGGGTAGACTAGGCACCGGGTAAACGTATTTCACCGCCATCCTGGGGGTTGCTATGGCGATGTACGAGTATAAAAAGGAATAACGATAGAATAATCAAGAACTATAGACACTTTCAATAATAGTCTGGCCTTAGAGGAGGTATTTATAGAAGCGCTTGTACCGGAGTTTTCTTCACACGCATTACACGGGCTGAGAAGGTGGAACTAAATAAAAAAATATGATCACCTATTGTACTGACACTTCTTCTGTCATGCTGGGTTGATGACAAATATAAATAGTTTTTTTATGAATCAAATGTCCCTGAACTAGATGTATTCATCTTGGATACTGACTAAACTTACAGACTGGCAACATAGGCTTAGACAATAATGGGGAACATGCAACAGTGTGATGGGCTTTAGGATGTACATGCTGCAGTGAGATGGTTGTATTGGGGTACACGCTGCAGTGGGGTGGGCATACTGGGGTACACGCTGCAGGGGGCTGGGCATACTGGGGTACACGCTGCAGGGGGCTGGGCATACCGGGGGTACAAGCTGCAGTGGGCTGGGCATACTGGGGTACACGCTGCAGGGGGCTGGGCATACCGGGGGTACAAGCTGCAGTGGGCTGGGCATACCGTGGGGACCATGATGCAGCTGGGTGGGCATACGGGGGTCCATGATGCAGCTGGGTGGGCATACGGGGGTCCATGATGCAGCGGGATGGGCATACTAGGGTACATGCTGCAGAGGGATGGGCATACTAGGGTACATGCTGCAGAGGGATGGGCATACAGGGGTCCATACATGCTGCAGTGGGGTGGGCATACTAGGGTACATACATGCTGCAGTGGGGTGGGCATACTGGGGTACATGCTGCAGTGGGATAGGCATACTGGGGTACATGCTGCAGTGGGATGGGCATACTGGGGTACATGCTGCAGTGGGATGGGCATACTAGGGTACATGCTGCAGAGGGATGGGCATACGGGGGTCCATACATGCTGCAGTGGGGTGGGCATACTAGGGTACATACATGCTGCAGTGGGGTGGGCATACTGGGGTACATGCTGCAGTGGGATAGGCATACTGGGGTACATGCTGCAGTGGGATAGGCATACTGGGGTACATGCTGCAGTGGGATAGGCATACTGGGGTACATGCTGCAGTGGGATAGGCATACTGGGGTACATGCTGCAGTGGGATGGGAATACTTGGGTACATGCTGCAGTGGGGTGGGAATACTGGGGTACGTGCTGCAGTGGGGTGGGAATACTGGGGTACATGCTGCAGTGGGGTGGGAATAGTAGGGTACATGCTGCAGTGGGCTGGGCATACGGAGGTACATGATGCAGTGGGCTGGGCATACTGGGGCACATAATGCAGCTCCACCTAAAACTACACAGCCAAGACTATTCTGCAGAACAAGGCTGTCACTCTGTTAGAGAAGTGGAAAAATACCAGACCTACTGGCAGGATCAACAGGGAAGACTCCAGTAATGCTGCGGTGTTAACACTTCTAGATCATTTTTTTTTTATTTTGCTCATAGTAGCGGGTGAGGTCAGAGAGGTGGCAATTTGGTGGTTAGGTTCTCCTGTTTTCAGAGGAAGCCCAGTTGCTGCAGTCAAATGGAGGAGAAATGTGTCTCCTATGTATGGCAACCTTGGACAAAGATTTCTTTTTTTTACGCCCGAGATTCTCCTTCAGACCTGAAAACGATCTCCCGTCAGCCTGATCGGTGTTGAAATGTTTGTGTTGCACACAGTACCAATCGAAGCCAACCACCAGACGTTTGTCAGTCACATTTCACAGAAAACGGCCTTGTGGTTATGACAAATACATTCCAAGGTCTACATTAACTGTACATTAAACAATGAGTGCTGAATTCCAGGGATCCTGCGTACGATCTGTACGACAACCAATCAGCAGCAGGGGGCTATTGCAAGTTCTCCTCTCTTCCTGTTCACCATAAAATAGATCATAAAGCAGAACTGAAAAAAAAACAAAAAACCTGCAGACAGGCAGGCTTTTTATTGCAGAAGAGAAATGCAATGTCGCTTCTGCAATAAAGTACACTTACCTGCCTGTTAACAATCCTCTGCAGAATGTACACCAAACTGCACATGCGCAGCTCAGTTTAAACTCCTGTGCCAGGATGACTGCACTCCTGCGCATGCACAGTTATGACATTCCGAGCAGGCCAATCAAAACAGGGAAAGATCGGCACCTTGAAGAGCCCAGGGAGAAAAGTCAGACGCCGGTGACCCTTGTGGGCATTGGACCTTTGGAATGAAAGGTAAGCTTTAGCTAAAACTGGCCATACATGGTAAGAAAATCGTTTGAAAAAACAATTGTATTTAATAAAGATCTGTCAAACGTGCCTGTGATAACGCCATCATTGTATCAAAACATTTCCTCCAATTGTCGACATATCATTGATCGTTTACAGCACAAATAGTGCCTTTTGCATCGATCAGCGTAAATGACAAAGATTTTTTTACATCTATGAACCCTCCCCACTCGCCAACTGTATTCAAAAGAAAGTTCTTTTTGTTGATTGTATTTCCTGGGTTCCATTTTACGATTCCACTACTAACGTGTAGGAAAATCGATTGATTATGCTACAGAAATCTGACATGGCGCTTCATTTTTTTTGCCATAAAACTGCAATATATGCAGAAGACGAACAGCTTTTCAAAAAAATGGGCCACCAGGACAGCAATTTTCAGAGTTCAGGGGTGCACTATGTGCAGGGGGGCGCCACGTGCAGAGTTCAGGGGCGCTCTATGAGCAGGGGTGTGCCACATGCAGAGGTGAGGAGTGAACTATATACAGAATGTAGGGTTTAGGGGGTTGCTATGCACAGTGTGCAGGGTTCAGCTCTTTCACCGGCTGTTTACATCTCACTTCAACTCCCCTCCCGGGTGCGAGGGCCACATGAAATGGCCTGGAGGGCCAGATTCGAACCGCAGGCCTCGGTTAGATACATATGCTTTGCTTATTTTTCGTTTGAGGTTTACAACCACTTCAACCATATAGATCATGGCCTATCATTGGCTGGGAAAAGACTGGCACCCCCTCGCTCTCTCCCTTGCAACAATGTACAGTAAGACTTTACATAAAGTCTCAGAATTCTTTCATTAAAGTGGCTCTAAAGGCTGAAGGTTTTTTATCCCCCCCCCCATTCCTTACCTAAGCCCATTCCAATCCAGAAAAGTTCACGATAGCCTCAGCTGTATGCGGACTCTCCCTTCTTATTGCCTCCCACTGCTGTCAGTCACAGCCAGTGAGCCAATGAGGAGAGAGCGGGGGGTTGGGATCTGCGGCTCTTTGTGTCTTTTGGACGCATCAAGCAGTGGCTCTGGCCAAGCGAGCATGTAGCTGTGCCCCCTGGTGGAGGAGCCAGGAGGGGGGACCTAAAAAGATGAGGATTGGAGCTGCTCTGTGCAAAACCACTGCACAGAACAGGTAAAAGTTTAAATATATAAAGATTTAGGATTACTTTAAGATCTTCATGTTATATAGTTTGAATACCATGTCATAGATATATTCTTTATCATTGTAAAAACATATAGCACGCCTTTTCTTTTTTCAAAGTCTTCCGAAAAAACCCCAAAAAAAAATGTCCCTGGGGGAAAATTATAATATAATATAATATAATATAATATAATATAGCCACCACCCTACCTCATCCATCCAGAATATACTTTGAAAAAATGCAAAGTGTTCTCTGAATGGCACCCATGCCACGTGAGCGTCTTCTTGTGCCTACTCAGGCTGCACTAACACAACTCAGATTGTGGAAGGAGAATGAGAATTTAGGGTCCATTCACAGCAGCCTGGTCCTATGACCTGAAGACATAGATTTATATGTACTACTGTTATTATTTAACAAAAAAAGATCAATAAAAAGACTGAAAACAGAAAATGAACTCCGGTTGGCTTCTTCGGCCTGGTACGGTAGTCCTCATCCTTGGTCAGGAAACACACCTACTGCTGCCAGCAAGGAGAAGAAAAACAGATTTTTTTTTTCTCCTCTAAACATTATATCAGATAGGAGATCTTATCCAAAGAAAGGGAAACTTGGAATAGTTATCAAAGCAGGAGCACTCCCTGACAGAAATCTCCTAAACCCACAACCCCGCAGAGTCACCGCGCAGATACTTCAGACAAAAACATAGTTGTGCTCTTCAGAGTGTGGGCTGAGAGAGACTTGGCCGGGCTCGGCTGATACTTCCACAGAAAGATTTACGAGCGTTGAGAAGAAGGCGTCTTTGAAGTGACTCCGCCATCGATGATTGGTCCTGCAGAACAAGACAGCTTTAAAGAACTCGCTTTGATTCAGAAAAAATGTAATTTTCACTTTTTAGTCAAAAACTTGTACAGACATGGAGAATTTGTGCCTTTTGGCTGGGGAACTGCAAGTCCCAGCAAGCCCTCCCATGCTAAAGGAGAAAAAAAAGAAAAAAAAAAAAAAGGGGGGTGGTGCAAGTCTAAGTCTAGGTTCACACCAGTGCAGTGAGACATAGAGCGCGCACGGCTCCACACATCACATGTAGGGCAGCCCATTCATTTCGATTAGCTGCACTACCTGCGAGAAAGTCTGACCCTTTTGTAAAAACAAATAAATAAATAAATAATCGCACGGCACCATTCCGCTTGGCACTCGCTTATTTGCCATTGCATGAAGGTGCCATAAGGAAATAATCGCACCCCCTGCGTGTCTATTAAGAATTCATGTACGATGCATACTAGTACATTATGCAATTGCCTTACAGGATTTTTTATTTCCATTTTTTAACCACTTCCCGATCGCTGTATAGTAAAATGACGGCGGGTGGGATGCACTCTCGTTCTGGGACAACGTCATAACGGCGCCCCAGAACCGCCGCTCTCGTGCGCCCACGGGAGAAGTGCAGCGCAGCGGTCGTGGGCACGCCATGATCCTAGGACACGGCGCGACCCTGATCTTGGTAAAGAGCCGATGGCGGCTCTTTAACCATGTGATCGACTGTCCAATCACAGCCGGTCACATGTAAACAAGGAAGTGCCGTTTATCGGCTCTCCTCGCCTCACAGTGACAGAGTTTGTGGCGAGGAGAGATGAACAGCGGAATCTCCTCGCAGGAGAAACCTGTACAGGTAATCAGGGCACTGATCAGTGACCTGATTACAGTATAGCCCCAGCAGTGCCCATCGGTGACACCAATCAGTGCTGCCTTTCAGTGCCCATCAGTGCCTGCTCATCAATGCCATCCATCATTGCCCACCAGTGCCACCTATTAGTGCCCAGTGTGGCATATTAGTGCCCCTTCATCAGTGCCACCCAGTGCCGCCTCATCAGCGCACATCAGTGAAGGAGAAAAATTATTTACCAAATTTACTGACAAAAACGAAGAAAAAAACTTTTTTTTTTTTTTTTTTTAGCAAAAAATTAAAAACCCAGTGGGGATTAAATACCACCAATAGAAAGCTCTATGTGTGCAAAAAATAAATGATAGAAAATGTATTTGGGTACAGTGTCGCACGACTGCGCAATTGTCAGTTAAAGCAACGCAGCGCCGTATTGCAAAAAATAGCCTGGTCATGAAGTGGGTAAAACCTTCCGGGGCTGAAGTGGTTAAAGTGACACTAAACTCTGGTTTGAAAAAAAAAAATCTTAAAATTCAAAAAAGCTGAGTTAGACTTACCGGTAACTCCTTTTCTGAGAGTCTTCCAGGACAGCCCATGAGACCTTGGGCTCCTCCTACCAGGACAGGAAACACGTCACCCCCACCAGATAAAAGGGCGGTCCTCCAGGCCCATGTCAGTATTCTCAAGAACCGTAGGACCCTGCAAAACATATGCATAATACACATAACTTCAGACAATACCGGGTGGTAATCCGGCTGCCCTGGAAGACTCTCAGAAAAAGAGTTACCGGTAAGTCTAACTCAGCTTTTCTCCAAGCGTCTTCCAGGACAGCCCATGAGACGATGAGCCAAAACTTACCAGTCTAGGGAGGGACAACTGCCTGAAGGACCTTACGACCAAACGCCTGCTCCTGAGCTGATAGGAGATCCAGGCGATAATGTTTAATGAAGGTCGAGTAACTAGACCAAGTGGCAGCCCTGCAAATTTGTTCCGGTGAGGCACCAGCCCTCTCAGCCCAAGACGTAGACAAGGCTCTAGTTGAGTGCGCAGTAACAAAAGGTGTAGGGACCTCCCTAATTTTGTAAGCTTCCAAGATGGCTTGCTTTAACCATCTAGCCAATGTGGCTTTAGATGCACTATTCCCCTTGTGAACTCCAGAAAAGAGGACAAACAACAAGGCATCAGTTTTCCTAAAAGTCTCCGTGACCTCAAGATAGACCAAGAGAATCCTTCTTACATCTAGAAAACGAAATTTTCTTTCTAAGTCGCTCTGTGGCGAACTACAAAAGGTTGGCAATACAATGTTCTGAGATCGGTGGAATGTACTTGCCACCTTGGGCAAAAAACCTGGATCGGTTCGTAACACAACTCGATCCTCAAAAATCGTAAGGAAGGGCTCCCTAACTGATAGGGCCTGCAACTCACTTACCCTACGAGCTGAGGTAACAGCTATAAGGAACACAGTTTTTAATGTAAGTAACTTAACTGACATACTTTCCAGAGGTTCAAACGGAAATTCTACCAGAGTTTGAAGTACTAGGGACAGATCCCACGTTGGACAACTTCTCACTACTACTGGTCTGGCCCTAGAGATAAGATGAAATAAAGGACAATCAGCGCAAACCAAATATAAAGATAATGCAGGCTGAACACTAAGAGGATAACACCAACCTCAGTGACATACAATAAATAAAATGAATAAGTGCAGCGCAAAAGGAATGATCAAAAGATGATAAATGGTCTAATCAGAAAGTTCATGTGTAATAAAAAATAGTTCTCTTCTGGGGACAATCATGCAGGGCTCTAATCCAGGAGGTATGTGTAGAAAAGGATTGTGCTTACCAGATCCAGTTGACCCCTTGATTATAGGGGGTCCAAAACAGAATCAATGGATCTGTGGCAGACTGCTGGGCTAGCTGTCATCTGCAGAGATCTCTTCAGATCTATGGTGTGAAGCTGCTGCACTGCTTAATGATCTCTCTCACAGTGTGGCGATATCCTTGGGAGCGGAGAGGTCCGTGTGGAGCGGCCAGGCAGAGAGGCAAAAATCCCCAGGAGAAATGAATGAAAGAAATATCTAAGAGCGATCCGTAGATAACCAGAAATCCAAGTTTATTTAGTCACAGTGAACAGTGAGAGGACGCTGGCAGAGCGCCACTGAAAAGTACTATGCGGCAATGTAAAATAGTAAGACAGACTGTTCGCTCCTGAACAGCTGTCAGCAAGAGAAGGCTGCGGGTGACGGCGGTCAAGCAATACCGCCCTCGTACGCGGCGTTACGTCAAGAAGACTTCGTCAGCGAGGGACTTATTCATTTTATTTATTGTATGTCACTGAGGTTGGTGTTATCCTCTTAGTGTTCAGCCTGCATTATCTTTATATTTGGTTTGCGCTGATTGTCCTTTATTTCAACTTATCTCTAGGGCCAGACCAGTAGTAGTGAGAAGTTGTCCAACGTGGGATCTGTCCCTAGTACTTCAAACTCTGGTAGAATTTCCGTTTGAACCTCTGGAAAGGTTTCTTTCATTCATTTCTCCTGGGGATTTTTGCCTCTCTGCCTGGCCGCTCCACACGGACCTCTCCGCTCCCAAGGATATCGCCACACTGTGAGAGAGATCATTAAGCAGTGCAGCAGCTTCACACCATAGATCTGAAGAGATCTCTGCAGATGACAGCTAGCCCAGCAGTCTGCCACGGATCCATTGATGCTGTTTTGGACCCCCTATAATCAAGGGGTCAACTGGATCTGGTAAGCACAATCCTTTTCTACACATACCTCCTGGATTAGAGCCCTGCATGATTGTCCCCAGAAGAGAACTATTTTCTATTACACATGAACTTTCTGATTAGACCATTTATCATCTTTTGATCATTCCTTTTGCGCTGCACTTATTCATTTTATTTATGGCCCTAGAGATAGATTTGAAAAATCTGGCTTTAGTGGGATTTTCCAGGAGAGAAAACTGGAGGAACACACTAATAGCTGCCGCCTGTACCTTTAAGGTACTAACAGAAAGACCTTTGTCGACACCCTCTTGGAAAAATTCCAAAATAGACGGAATATCATGAGTTAATCTATCATTTTCAGATAACCATGAGTTAAACCTTTTCCAAACTTTGGAATATATGGCTCTAGTAACTGGCTTCCTGCAATTAACGAGATTCCTGACTACTTTGTCAGAGAACCCTTGGGCGCTCAGTATCTTTTCTTCAGATACCAGGCCGTCAAGTTTAAGGAAACCACCTGAGGGTGTGATACTGGACCCTGCAATAATAGGTCTTCTCTTTTCGGAAGACTCCACGGAGGCTCTGAAACCAGAGACTGTAGCAGGGAAAACCATGGCCTCTTGGGCCAAAACGGGGCAATTAGAATCAGATCTGTCTCTTGCAGCCGAAACTTCCGGAGGACTTCTGGAATCAGCCTGATTGGCGGAAAGGCATAACATAGGCCTGGAGGCGACGGGTTCGCCAGAGCATCGATCCCCAAGGCTTGGTCTGCCGGGTTCATGGAAAAGAATATCTCCGTCTTGCGGTTGTTTCGGTTTGTAAACAAATCCGCTACCGGATAACCCCATCTCTTGGTGAGGTCTGCAAAGACTTCAGGATGAAGGGACCAGTTGTCTCGGTTTATCCTGTGACGGCTGAGATAATCTGCCAGGCAATTGTTTTTCCCCTTCAGGTGTACAGCAGAAATGGAGGCTAGATTCCCCTCTGCCCATGAAAGGATCTCCTGGGCAATGGACTGAAGCCTCCGGCTTCGTGCCTCCCTGCTTGTTGATATACGCGACTGTCGCTATATTGTCTGACAGGATTTGGAGGTTGTGACCCCTGATCTCCATCTGAAAAGACTGGAGGGCTCTCTGGACTGCAAGCAGCTCTCTTTGATTGGATGAGGCCCTTGCCTCCTCTGGGGACCACTCTCCTTGTGCTACTGCATTGCTGAGGTGGGCCCCCCATCCCCAGGAACTCGCATCCGTGGTAATCCTTCGGGAGATGGGAAAGGACCATGGGAGACCTCCTGCTAGGTGCTGACCAGCTCTCCACCACCACAGGCTTCTTTTTATCCTGTCGGGAAGCCAGATCCTTGACTCCAGGGACCTTACGTCCCCGTCCCAGTTTCTTAAAAGAATCCTTTGTAACGGACGCTGACGGAGTCTCGCCCATGGTACTGCGGGAAAACATGAGGTCATAAGACCCACTGCCCTCGACACCTGTCTCAGAGAGACCGACTGGTTGGTCTGCAATGTTGACATAGTCTGGAAGACTTTGGTAATCTTCTCCTGAGGAAGAAAAACTTTGGTTCACGGAGCAAAAATCGTAACCCAGATAAGTTACTTTCTGGGCCGGAATCAAGGACGATTTTTCTTTGTTTATTAGCCAGCCTAGGGACTGTAAGAAGTCCTGTACAGCCTGGAGATCCTCCAACAGCCTTTGGTATGATTTTGCCACTATCAGGAGGTCGTCTAAGTAAGGGATAACCGTTATTGCCTTTAATCTTAGAGGAGCCAGCGCTTCCCCCAACACCTTCGTAAAGATGCGTGGGGCTGAGGAAAGACCGAAGGGGAGGGCCTGAAATTGAAAATGTCGGGTCCTCATACCCGTCTTCACTGCCAATCTCAAAAACTTTTGGAAGGCTGGATGGATAGGGATGTGAAGATAAGCATCCCTTAAGTCCAACGTGGCCATAAAGCAGTTTGGGTATAGTAGGTTTCTGATTGTAAAAACCGTCTCCATACGGAAATGCTTGTATCTGATGGACTTGTTTAAGGTCCGGAGATTTAGGATAAGTCGAAACTTTCCTGCCGGCTTTCTGACCACAAATACATGGGAATAGAATCCCTTGCCCCGCTCCGATCGAGGAACAGGAATCAGGACTTTTTCATCTAATAAGTCTCCGATCTGGAGACCCAGAGCCCTCGCTTTCTCCCGATCTTGTGGAGGAAATGTGACCAACAAACGTTCTGGTGGTTGGTGAACAAACTCCAGCCTGTACCCGTTGGTCACTAGGTCCAGGACGAAGGGGCTCAGAGTGACTGCTGCCCACTGTGGGATAAAGGCCCTCAATCTCCCTCCCACCGGGGAACACAAGTCACTGCGGCTTGGCGGGCTGTTGAGGAGGGTTAAATAGCACTCCCCCTTTGCCTCTGCCTTTGTGCCCAGTCCAATGCTTTTTCGGCCTGCTGTCCTTTTCTCTAGGACTCTGTTGCCTGTTTTGGCCACGAAAAAATTTTCTGGCTGTCTGAACTCTCTTTTTCTCTGGAAACGACTTTTTCTTATCAGCCGTGCGTTCCAGTGCCTCCTGTAGACCTGGGCCAAATAAATGATCGCCAGTTAAAGGAAGGCCACAAAGGCGCAACTTGGAGGCCGAGTCCCCTGACCAGGTCTTAAGCCAAAGGCTTCTCCTGGCCGAGTTCACTAGAGCCGAAGTCCTGGCTGACATTCTTACCGACTCAGCGGAAGAATCTGCCAAAAAACCCACTGCCTGAAATAGGAGAGGAAAAGACTTTAAAATTTGTCAACCAAACCTACAGATTTCTGGCCACACAAGTGGAAGCCAAAGCTGGTTTCAGGTTTCCAACTGCTGAGTCCCAGGCTCTGTGGAGAAGGATATCCCCCCTCTTGTCCATCGGATCCTTAAGCGTACCCATATCATCAAACGCCAGGTCCGAGTTTTTTGAAACCTTTGAAAGAGGTGCGTCTAACTTGGGATTCTTATTCCATGGCTGCGCAGTGTCCTCATCAAAAGGAAACCTCCTTTTTAGGTTACTAGAGAAGAATGGTTTTCTCTCAGGATTATCCCATTCCAGTTTAATAGTATCAACCAAAGAACTATGATCTGGAAACACTCTTGATTTTCTCTTATGTAATCCTTTATACATAAGATCATGTTTGGATAACTGAACCTCTTCCTCTTTTAATTCAAGGGTAGTATAGATAGCCTTTAATAAGTCATCTCCTCAACAGATAACTTAAATCTTGAGCCTCGAGTGGATTCTCTATCTCTGGGCTCTGTATCTGACCCGGATTCTTCCAGAGAAGAACGGGTAGATCTGACCTCAGCCTCAGAGTCTTCACTCTCTGCCTGCTGCGGAGTGCTTACTGACGCCTTCAGTGAAGACGGATTCTCTGCTGGAGTCTGGAGCTTGTCAATAAGCGTTCTAAAGGAACTGAAGGTGGACGCAAGCTCATCCCTAACAGAAGTAAGCATCTTCTGGCAAGAGGCAACTGGGTCATCCTTTACTAGGCCTTCTATAGAGGTGCGACAAACTGCTTTGCTCCATGAGGAGCTCAATTTGTTTGCGCAAACCGCACATTTCCTTTTAAGTGGCTGCGCTTGGGCCTTGTCCTGAGTCTTGGTCTGCAAGACAAAATAAATGACCCACAATGTAATTAAAGCCACACAATCACTCCGTAACACCACGTGCAGGAGGGAGGAAATGTGTCCCCTTACACCCACTACTACAGAGGGGGGGAGGGGGAGGGAACACTCACAGGGATAGCAAGGTGGTGACAGAACACCCCAGGCTTACCTGTGAGGTGCTGGTGTTGGGAACTGCATCCGCTGCCTGTGCAGGTACTGCAGGAGGATCCATTCTGCCCCTCTTGGTCATCCACAGCCTGGCTGCTTAACACCAAGAAACACCAGCAGCCAGCGTTCTCTGTTCGCGCCGTTTATGAAGACTGGAACCTCGTCTCCGGCGCCCGATGATGATGTCATATGCCCCGGAAGTAACCCTCTCCAGGCACTTCCTGCGGGCCAGCTTGGAGCGCAATAGCTTCGCCCCCTCGAACGCTGTGGCTTCCTCCATTCCTTGCTCAGATCAGCCAGGCTGTCGGCAGGGAAGGACAACCGAAGCTCAGCTGAGCTAGAGTGCAATGCACTGCGCTAGGGGCACGACCTCACACCGGTCCTGGCCCTCTCCAGGCACTGAGGACAGAGAACAGCAACACAGCCAACCTCCCCAGCGGTGTGCTGCTTCTGGCAGAGGAAGAGGTAAGTGATATGCCCCAGAAAAAAGCCATACAAAGCCTCTGCTTATAAGGCCTATGGGAGCAGGTTCCATGAACATGTTACCCCCGTCCGGAGGAAACACAAAAAACTGACATGGGCCTGGAGGACCGCCCTTTTATCTGGTGGGGGTGACGTGTTTCCTGTCCTGGTAGGAGGAGCCCAAGGTCTCATGGGCTGTCCTGGAAGACGCTTGGAGAAAATAAAAACCCCTTCTATTGCTTTCAGCCTCCTCTAAATCTCCAAAGTAAATTTTTTGTGTTAGCTGCTATGATCCGACTTCCTGTTAGAGGGTGACTATGTTCATTTCTCAGTGTCCCACGGTTGTGTAGGAAAGTAGCCCCCCTCTCTTGCTCCCCCCAGAGGTGGACTATGGGATTTGTAGTGTGCATAGAGCACTGCACTTGACTGTAACTACCTTACACTGTTCATTCCAAACAAAGTGAGATGGGAAGTAGAGGTTTGGCAGCTCATGGAGAACATTACAAGAAGGCAGAAAACACACAGTAAGAAACGATTTCATGGAAAGTAAATCTCAGGGTCATTAAAGCGGAGCTCCAGTCCTCCAATCAATTTTTTTTTATCTTTATTTTTTTTTTAAAAGCTCCTCCATAATTGTCAGTTTTTGCATAATAATTATCGCATGCTGTTCCTAATATAAAACAAAATGGAGCTGCGCTAAAAGAAAATGATGAAAAAAAACCCAACGAATGGGCCAATGCATTAAACACTAGTGAAGGTATGAGCAATTCTGAAATGTGGAGGCAAATGAACCCCAATACGAATACCCTTTGGATATAAACACATAAATAGACAAAAATATAATTCTCTGTAAAAATGGAGGGTGTGTAAGATGGGTTAGAAAATCCAAAAAACCAAAGTTGAATAACAAAAAATTAATCTAATAAAAAAATATATTAAATGATGGTGATAAAACAAAAAGTGAGTCCATATAATGTGGGTTATCAAATGGGAAAAAAAAAAAAACACAAAAAACATGCAAAATGTGTAAACTTGATCACGGTGAAAGTCAATTCAAACCACCACAGAATTGTGCAGGGAATAGGAAAGATACCTCCACCTACAGACACACTGCCGCTTACCAGAACTGAGTGGTCCCTTATGACAGGGGACCCAAGAACGCAGATGGCCAATAACCCAGCCTGGGGTCTCAATGGAAGACATACAGCTCCTCACTTGCAGCAGTGATACACTCAATGCAGTCAGATGGTAAAATCCCCATGAAAACAAAAGAATGCTCGCATAGTGTAAAACCTTATAAACTTTAATATATAAAAAAATGAATGGACACTTAGAAGATCATAGAACGAATAAGACAAAGAATAAAATCGAGCCGGCTGGCTCTCGAACAACCGCCAGTTCCTTCCGGGACTGGCGCAGCACGCCGCTCCTCCCTATGCGTTTCGTCACTACAAAGGACGTGGTCACAGAGGAGGTCTAGGGCTAGAACTATTGCTCTCGCTCTAATGATCACATCGATACCTCACATGTGTCATTTGAACACAGTTTTCATATGCAGGCGCTGCTCACGTATGTGTTCGCTTCTGCACGCGAGCTTGGCAGAATGGGCGCGTTTAAAAGATTTTTTTTTTTCTTATTTATTTTGCTTTTATTTTTTTTTTTAAAGAACAGTGTAAAATGTGTCACTTTTATTCATATTACAAGGAATGTAAACATCCCTTGCAATAGAAAAAAAGCATGACATTACCTCTTAAATATGAGATCTGGGGTGAAAAAGACCTCACATCTCATATTTACACTGAAATGCAATAAAAAAAAAAAAAAAAAAAAAAATTAAATGTCATTTTAAAAAAAAAGTCCCTTTAAGGGCTATGGGCGGAAGTGACGTTTTGACGTCGCTTCCGCCCTGCAATGATATGGAGACGGACGGGGGCCATCTACCCCTCACTCATCTCCATGCCTAACAGGAAGAAAAACCTGATCGCCTTCGCCGCTACCGTCAGCTCCGGTAAGCGGCGGAGGGCACCGGAGCGCGGCAGGAGGGGGCCCAACTCCCGCAGCCGATAAAAGTGATCTTGTGGCGAATCCACCGCAGAGACCACTTTTATCTGAAAGCGGACTGCCCGCTGAAGAAGAAGATACCGGGGTTATGGCAGCTAGCTGCTGCCATAACAACAATGTTCCTCTTCAAAATAGCGACATAAAACAACGACGACGTAAGTGGCTAAAGTGGTTAAACCCTCACATATACCCATTGTAGTGACTGGTCCAGGTGATACACAGAGGTGAAACAAATCCTCCTACATAAGTTTTACCTGTTTATCTGTAGCCATCTTTCCCCTACAATCAAAGTGCAGAATTTACACAGGATCTCTCAGCTCTGAAAAGCAGGGGGCAGGAGCTGAAGGGGAGCTCAGAGTTGATTGGAGGGAAGGGACACACCCCCTTCACACAGGAACAGAGCTGAGGCCATCAATCAGCTGGAGGACCCTCCCCTGTCACCATTTTTCTCTTGGTGTCAGGAAAAGTGAATGTCAGAAGTGAGTCATGCTGATAGTAGAGGAATGAGGCAACAGAAAGGAATGGCACTTAGCACTCTGGATTGAGACAAGTACACACTATAGAGGGATATGCTTTGTTCATATTTCATGTCTGAGGTTTACAACCACTTTAATTTTGTAGATGCTTGGGTCCCTGTAATAGGAGTGCTGACTCCCGTAGCCCGCTCCTACAATACATTTGCACGCTTGGAAACATCCAAAGGTCGGCAGGAATCACACAGCCTTGATCTACCAGGTGTAACATCTGTTCCCCTGACAAATAACCCAAGTCCTTGAAAAGCATTTCACGTGGGATTTAGCTGGATTTGGATAAAGAATTGTGTCTTTCATGGCTGGAGAAAGCTGCCGGACCACCTTTAATGATCAGGGAAAGATTACCTTTTTCTCAGCGATTCCAGGCATGCAAATATTTGAGCACAGAAAAATATTCCTACCAAAAGCAGCAGGAATGTTCCCAACCTGAGTCAATAATAGGAGAGCACGGCTCGTTCTTTCCCACAGGGCAAAACTCAGCTATGCCGGGAGCAGGCAGACAATACCCCGGGCAAGGCTGTGATAATAGGTCATCCAAGACACATTCCACAGATTGCTTGCCAATCATTTTTCCCCTTCCACAAATCACTCCAGTAAGGCCCCATGCTCACCGGGCGTTTGGCCCCGATGCACGAGGATTAAGCTTTTAGCTGCAGCTGGAGGCCACAAGCGCACTGTCCAATCAAACACTAGGCTTCATATACACGGGACGTTTTACAACCTCTCCTGAACGATTTAACTTGACAGATAGTAACTGACATTTAAAAAAGTTGTTTTTTTTTTCAAATAGTCAAAAATGAAAAACGCCTGTAAACGAAACGTGGCTAAACGCGAGTTACCGCGTTTACAAGCTGTTACAGGCGTTTGGCGTTTCAAATGCCTCTGAACATCCGTCCTGAATGCATTTTTTTTGCTTTCCAAGAAAATGCTTCTAAAACTCAAGTGCCTAGAACAACTATAAAGGACCCTGTGTACATGTACGGATAAGATAACAGAGAAGAGTTCAGGGGCAGCCGAAAAAAAAAGCACCCAACTGCTCCTAAAACATCTGTTTACCAGCAGCAGTGTACATGAGGCCTTCTAGCTGCTGTGGCTGGACAGAGCTGGGGGGGTGCACTTAGCTGTATTTCTGTTAAGGGCAACATGCGTCCAGGGGCCAATGCCGGGAATACACACTGCTTGTAGTCCAGGCATTTATTCTTGGGGAAAAATAAAATTAAAGACCGGAAGTGACGAAACGCGTTGGGACTACACGGCAACTGTATGCTGAGGCTGGGAAGGCGATCTGATGCTCAACGAGTGAAGTAGTGGTGAGATCGTAGCACAGTGCCTCCAGGAATGTTCCTGTACCATGTAACAAAGGCTTGTTTTATTAGTATTTGATGTACGTGCAATATTTTTTTTAAAGTGGAGTTCCACCCAAAAGTGGAACTTCCACTCATCAGATTCCTCCCCCCCTCCGGTGACACAGTTGGCACCTTTCAGGGGGGAGGGGGGTACAGATACCTGTATATTACAGGTATCTGTACCCACTTCCGGCATAGATAGCCGCAGAATCTGCGGTTATTTACGCCACTTCCTGCTCCCTCCCCGTTGCCTGCTGGGAAACACACGGGTCCCAGAGGCAGCAGGGAGCATCCTTATTGCGCGGCGCGACTCGCGCATGCGCAGTAGGGAACCGGGAAGTGAAGCCGCACGGCTTCACTTCCTGATTCCCTTACCGAAGATGGAGGCGGCAGCACCCGAGGACGGAGAGACGGTTCGGCCTCGGGTGCCGACATCGCGGGCGCCCTGGACAGGTAAGTGTCCATGTTTTAAAAGTCAGCAGCTGCAGTATTTGTAGCTGCTGACTTTTAAAAAAAAAATTTTTCGGCGGCGCCCCGCTTTAATGAATCATTTTAAGTGATTTTACACTATTGGAGGCATCGTCTCTGCTTTTTTGTTTTCCTACATGTAGAGATTTCAATCAGGCATTTGAAGAGGAGTGTGGCGTTTACAGCAGCTCTTCAATAATATCTCTGAGCTTATTTGCAAAACACGAGAGTGAATGGCAACAGCATTTGGCGAGCCTGTTTAAAGCGGGGTTCCACTCAAATTTTTAACTTATTCTTACCCCCTTCAGTTAATTGCATAGATGTTCAAATGCCGCACGAAAAAAATTTTTATCGCTGTAATTACCTTTATATTGTACTTTATTGTGGCACTTCCTGTCTCTCCTCCCATGGGAGTAGGCGTGTTTATTGCCTTTCCCCGGGGCCGCAATGTCTCCTGGGAGCTTAGTGTCCCAGACTTCCCAAGATTCAGTGCGGAAACAATGATCATACGTGTGAACAAGCTGTGAATGAACAGCATTCACCGCATCCAGGAAATCAATGCTTGTGGGCTCCACATGCCCACAAGCAAGATGGAAACAGCCAGCATCACATTTTTTAAGTTATTCTTCAGTACGAAAACAGACAGAGGCGGAAATATTACACCCAAACCGTGAGTATTATTTTGGGGTTAGCAAAGTGTCTTAATGACCTAAAAAAAAAAAGATTGGTCGCCGGACTCCCGCTTTAAGGGAGTCGAACGCCCATTTTTTACTGTGGTGGAGGAATTGGTGTGAAATAAACTTTTGTACATCTTTTGTCCTTTGCAAGAGGACTGTCGTTTATGTTTTATACGGAATGGCAAGAACATTTTCAAATTTTTTCATGGAGATTTATTGATGAATAGATGTTTTTAACCACTTCCAGGCCGCCCGGCGTCATTATACGTCGGTACTTTGAAGAGGATTATCATTGTTATTGCAGCAGTTAGCTGCCATACCCCGGGATCTTCTTCTTCAGCAAGCGGTCCGCTTTCAGATAAAAGTGGTCTCTGCCGCAAGATCACTTTTAATCGGCAACGGCAGAAGGCCCCCCCACCCTCCCGCCCCCCTCTGGTGCCCTCTGCCGCCGGCAGCGGCGGAGGCGATCAGGTCCTCTTCAGTGTTAGGTATGGAGATGAATGAGCGGGAAGATGGCCCCCACCCTGGTCCATACCATGGCAGGGCAGAAGCGACGTCAAAAATGTTTTTTTCTAATTTATTTTTTATTGCATTCTAGTGTAAATATGAGATCTGAGGTCTTTTTGACCCCAGATCTCATACTTAAGAGGTCCTGTCATGCTTTTTTTTCTATTACAACGCATAGAGCAAGAGCAATAATTCTAGCCCTAGATCCCCTCTGTAACTCAAAACATGCAACCTGCAGAATTTTTTTAAAGTCCCATATGGAGATTTTTAAGGGTAAAAGTTTGTTGCCATTCCACGAGTAGGCGCAACTTTGACATGACCGCGACAGGTTGGGTATCAATTTACTCTGCGTAATATCTTTCACAATATAAAAAAAATTGGGCTAACTTTACCGTTGTCTTATTTTTTTTAATTCAAATAAGTGTATTTTTTCCAAAAAAAAAAAAAAATGTGCTTGACAAAGTATTGCAACAACCGCCATTTTATTCTCTAGGGTGTTAAAAAAAAATATAACGTTTGGGGGTACTAAGTAATTTTCTATCAAAAAAAAAAAAAAAAAAAAAAAGATTTTAACTTGTAAACAAGTTTGAAAAATAGGCCCGGTCTTAAAGTGGTTAAACACATTCTTGATAACTTAAACTACATGCCCATGAACATTTTTAAAAACGAGCTGTAAAGCCAGTACAGATGGCAGGAAAAAAAGCGGCGTTAACATGATTTTATCTGCATTTTGCATTGAATTCAATGCAGGTTACTCTGCGCTGGCTTTGTCGCGTTTCTCTGTCTCTATTCAAAATCAAATGGTTCCCTATTGGAGCCCATTGATTTGAATAGAGGTCGCACCAGAAGTCAGGTCAAGAGAATCTGACTTACGGTGCGACTTGTGTGCCGGGAATCATGAGGGGGGAACCCAGCGAAAATTTTAAAGGTCCCCCCATCCAGACGATACCAGACCATAAGGTCTGGTATGGATCTTAGGGAGAACCCCCACACCAAAAAAAAAAAAGGCGTGGGGGTCCCCCCCCCCCCCAAGATCCATACCAGACACTTATCCGAGCACGCAGCCCGGCAGGTCAGGAAAGGGGGGGGGGGCGAGCGAACCCCCCCTCCCCTGGACCATACCAAGCCACATGCCCTCAACATGGGGGGTTGGTGCTTTGGGGCAGGGGGGGTCCTGCGCCCCCCACTCCAAAGCACCTTGTCCCCATGTTGAGGACGACAAGGGCCTCTTCCTGACAACCCTTGTCGTTGGTTGTCAGGGTCTGCGGGCGGGGGGCTTATCGGAATCTGAGAGCCCCCTTTAACAGGGGGGCACCCAGATCCCGGCCCCCACCCTATGTGAATGAGTATGGGGTACATCGTACCCCTACCCATTCACCTGGGGAAAAAAAGTGTCAATAAAAAAAAAAAAAAAAAAAAAAAAAAAAAAACACACTACACGGGCTTTTAAAGTAATTAGGCAGCCCTGGGGGTGTCTTCTGACTTCTTCGCTCTCTCTGGCCTCTTCTCCCGCTGTCAGGTGTCTTCTGCCAGGCTCCTTCGCTATCTCTTTTGCTAGTGGTTGCCTGGTCTTTTCCGTTGTCTTCTTCCCTCTTCTCTTCTTCCGATGTTGACGCGATGCGCTCTCCCGCTGTGATGCCGTGTGCGAGGTACGCAACGACTTATATAGGCATGGGGCGGGGTCACCGGGTGATGTCATCCGGTGACCCCGCCCCTTATGACGTCACAGTCCCAGGGTATGATGGGACTGTGACACCAAACTAAACACCACAAGACCGGGTTCACATATGTGTGGCCGCGGTTCCCAGCATTGGGTCTATTCACTGGTTCAGGTCCGAATCGGGTCCGAATTTTTGCCTGAATTCGCAGCTGAACCTGACCCAAACACACACAGGACTCTTGGAATGGGGACCGCGGTCGCCCCAGACATGTGTGAACTGGCTCCATTGAGAGCCAGTCACACCCACATGTCATGCAAATCAGATGCGAGGAAACCGGCATCCAATTCGCACATATGTGAAGCCAGTTCCTAACAAAAACATCGCATGTGAATGCACAAAAAGTGCACTTAATCACTTGACCGCCAGAAGATTTTCCCCTCTTCATGACCAGGCCATTTTTTGTAATAAGGCACGGTGTTATTTTAACTGACAATTGCACGGTCATGCAACACTACATAAAATTAATTTTTTTGTCATTTATTTCCAACAAATAGAGCTTTTATTTTGGTGGTATTTGATCACCTCTGGGGTTTTCTTTTTTTTTAATTTTTGCGCTACAAAACAAAAAAATAATAATAATTTTTACATTTATACATACATACACACACTATATAGAACACATTATTACAGTTTTTCTCGATTGTTTTGGCTCATTTCTTGAAACAGAAATGACATTCTCAAAACAACATGGACAAATCTCCAAACCACTTGACAATTGTTCACAACTGAATTGGATTTCTCATTCATTTCATCAAAATTGCAAATGTCTCAGTACATGTCTCAATGTCTCAGTACATCTTTCAAATGATTAAGTACAAGTAGCCTACATTTAGCACAATTTCCAAGTGAATAGATCTTGTTGATCTAAACTGATTGTCAATTCTCAGTCTAATGGTTGTTCTCTCCAAAACGTATCAGCGTCATTTCATTGTTTAAGTCTTCACATGCACAATAGTCTGTTCAATTGTCAAAATTATTCAGGAACATAATACCATGAATACCATATATCAATCTCTTGGAACATTTGATAAAATGATTACAGCAATTGACAGTCAGGTGCAACTAGAACTTGACTAAGGGTCCTTTCACACTGAGGCGGTTTGCAGGCGCTATTGCGCTAATAATAGCGCCTGCAAACCGACCTGAAAGTGCCGCTGCTTTCATTCCAGTGTGAAAGCCCCGAGGGCTCTCACACTGGAGCGATGCGCTGGCAGGACGGTAAAAAAAGTCCTGCCAGCAGCATCTTCGGTGTGTATACCGCTCCTTTACCGCTCCTGTCCATTGAAATCAATGGGACGGCGCGGCTATACCGCCGGCAAAGCGCCTCTGCAGAGGCGCTTTGCGGTGGTTTTAACCCTTTCTCGCCCGCTAGCAGGGGGGTAAAACCGCCCCACTAGCGGCCGCATACCGACGGTAAATCGCCGCTTACAATAGCGGCGCTTTACCGCCGACAACGCCCCAGTGTGAAAGGAGCCTAACAAAGGAGGAGTCGGAGTTGGTCTCAGATGACCAATCAAACAGTATGTTTAGTTACCTGACAGATGCTGTCCATGATTGTAAATGCTGCCAAACATGTATATATAGAGCTTGACCATGCAGGACCAGTACAATTTCTGAACATGGAGGCACCTGGCCAAGTAAATGAACAAGGGAAACTGCCTGCTCGAGGAAGAAGAAGAGGAAGAGGAGTAAGGGTGAGTGGTGGTGGAATAGGGGGAAGAGGCAGAGGAGCATGAAGACGCCATGCTGTCCCTGATGAAATTCGGGCCACAATTATAGATCATGTCATCAACCATGGCCTCACAATGGCGGAGGAAGTTCGCCGAGTGCAACCTAATGTGCCTCGCTCTACAGTCTTCTCTATCATCCAAACCTTTTGCAGGGAAAACAGGTATGTAGTCAGTCAATGATGGAATTATATAATGTATAGGACAGGACACTGTGCATAGAGCAACAAATATGTTTATTTACTCATTTACGTATTCATTTAGTATGTATGTGTGTGTGATAGGCCTACAGTATTACAGTATCTTACCTCAGTGGGATGTTACGTATGATACTAACAATAACAAGAAAAATATTGTAGAAAATAAACTATGGAATAGTATGGAATAGTTTATTTTCTACAATATTGATGATACAGTTTACAGTAGTATTCCAGTCACTGTGCAGTGATGCATTGGAATTGTGGTAAAGTTACTGTAAGTAAAACAACAATACGATTACATTGGTAACTCATTCTGTACGGAATACATAAGGTATAAGTTACGAATGGAGTGTTGTCCTTTGAATTCTATGTCTAGGATTGGACGACAACCTGGCACGGGTGGCCGAGGAAGACTTCTCAATGAACAACAAGAACAAGAGATCTGTAACATGGTGTTTGCAAATAATGCCATCACATTGAGACAGATCTGCACTGCAATCCTACAAGACAAAGCCATATTCCAAAATGTCACTCTATAAGCATCTCCACAATAGATCTCCACAATAGCCCACATATTGAAGAAGCATCAGATGACAATGAAGCAAATTTACAGGGTACCGTTTGAGAGGAAATCTGACAGAGTGAAAGAGCTGCGGTACCAGTATGTACATGTAAGTCAGTCACTGGTTGTCCATCAAGATAACCTTTTTACAACTACCATAAGCAGTGGTTCCCGAAATGTATTGGTTTCAGTACCCACTTTACCTGATTTCTGAATCTAGGTAATCCAGGTATGAAAGTATTTGCTTTACGTATCTGATTTATAAACATTTTGTCTAAAACTGCAGTTTACTGTATGATGCAATTATCATTATAATCCTTATTTTGAAGAATATGACATACAATACAGTAAGAAAAAGGGTCAAAGAGCTGCAATTACAGTAGTGCCTCCCATGTAAATCTAATACTGTGGGTTTTACTGTAACATTTCAATAAGTCTACTCATTGATAATTTTTCCCCTCCCCTTTCTGTCAAATACCCCTTGTAGTACCTCTGCATAGGGTACATGTACCCCAGGTTTGGAACCACTGGAATACTGGCCAGTAATATATTGAACTTGTTTAGAACATTCCTATGTAACTGTCTGTAACTGTAGTGTAGGACTCTTCTGTATGACTGATTTGACGTTTTCTTTTTTTATTCTATTGTAGAGAATAATGGCATTGGAAGGAAATGAGACCTCTCACATACTCGTGTATGTGGATGAGGCTGGCTTCAACCTGGCCAAGGGCCGAAGACGTGGCCGAAATTTTATTGGCCACCGGGCCACGGTGGATGTCCCAGGCCAGCGAGGGGGCAATATAACTATGTGTGCTGCCATTTCTGAGAATGGTGTGGCCACTCACATCCCAAGTCTTGGCCCATAGAATACACAGAAGCTCCTTATCTTCTTGGACCGCCTTCATTTGGATTTGATCCCTGAAAATAAGAGAGGTCTCATAGGGCCTCACCTACCACAATATATAATTGTATGGGACTATGTGAATTTCCACCGTGGCCTGCTTATGAGGGCCTGGTTCACTGCTCATCCAAGGATGGATATGGTGTTCCTACCACCTTACTCTCCTTTCCTCAACCCTATTGAGGAGTTTTTCTCCGCTTGGAGGTGGAGAGGTGCTTTATTCACCGCACCGCATCTCCCTGGGCGTACACCTTCTACTTACCCTCAGTACGCCATCAAAGGATATGCACAGCTGAGGACCCAGCGGAGGACGGGAGACAACTCAACTAGCCAGCTGGAGCCTGAACTCGGTCCGGTGATGTGTCCTGATGCACCACAGAGTCAACACTGGGTGAGATCTAATCTGTTTGTGTCCTGGACAGGGGACAGTTTTCTCAATCAGTGCATCCACCCAGTATGTATGATTCACTAAATGAGTTACACTGCTCAGCCTGATTCAATCCGCTACGGCTCACCATATCCTGCAAACAGGAACTCCCATTCCCTGTCATCAGCGCTGCGAAATATTGATGGCCCAGGGTGATCTTACAGTAACTGACCAGGACTGCAGTATCCAGTGACCACGCTACTGTTGAGTTAGTACAGGGTCTTTCCATTTCCGTTCCCCCCATCTTCCCCTCCTATCCCCCCGGTTCTTCTTGTTCCTACATTTATGAGGACCTGATATCTAGGGCTACTGCATTACCATCCACAACCCCACATATCTCTCCTTTCACTTACCATCTGCTGTTATCATTTGATTTACCAGGACTTTCAGTTATCCAGCAGATGAAAATTTAGTATCTAATCTGAATTCATTCTTGTATATCTATCTTGAATGAATTCACATGAGGTGTGTGTGGTATATGAGAGTGGTGGCCATCTGTGTCTGTCAATGACAACGTTGTCATTTTTATATTGGTGATGGTACCTGTTTTTACAGTATACTATTGGATTGGTGTTTATAGTGTACTTTCAATAAAAAGCATTTCATATACGTTTTGACCATTGCATGTTCCTCCTTGATGAATTACTTTTCCCTTTGTTTTTTGTAGGGGATGGTTGTGACATGCACGCAGCTTCTTCCCTCGTTGCATCGCAAGGGAGGATATACGCTGCAATGTTGATGAAAATCTGTGACCAGACAGACAGCAGCGTGTGGATGGGCAGGAGGGTGAGGACGGTGGCCAATGAAGAGATGTTACAGTAGTTGTGAAACTCCAGCTTTATTTACAGCATTGTAGGCTAAATGTAATTTTCCTTGTTTTTTGTTTGTGTGTTTATATTTCCGTATATTATGCTGTATACATTTTCTTTTTACTCTGATGTATGGAAGTTACTTTGTGTGGGAATGATAATGGTTACAATACTGTAAAGTAATTTTTTCCTTGGCAGTATGAGTGCAATGTGTGATGTAAAACCTTGGAGGCTACTCTTATCCTAAAATCTTTTTTTTTTTTCAGTTTTATACACAATTGTATTCAGTTAGCTAGACAAAAACTGTATAGTAACCATTGTCAATGAAGGACTGGGCTAAGACTGAAAGGTGGACATGAGGGATATTTCAATGGTCCTCTGGCTTAGAGACAAAACATCTAAACATTTTGACTTGCAGAGCTTACACAATGCCAAAGGGATGAAGCATTTTGGGGGCACTGACTATTTGAATGAGAAAGAAATTTATTTTTGACACATCAGTGAACTGTTTTGGGAAAGATATGAGCTTTTGAAGGTGAACCATGGTGTTGTGCTGAACCATCCAGGTTATTTTGGCAAAAGCACCAAGAGAGTTGAGAACGTCTGGTCTGTTTCAAGAGATGAGCCAAAGCAATTGAGAAGAATCTTTGCCATTTTGGTAGCACTGACTCTTTATATGGGAAAGGAATATGGTTTTGAAGCATGAGTGAACAGTTTTGGGAGAGATATGAGCTTTTGCACGTGAGTTATAGAGTTGTGCTGAACTGTAAGACTGTTTTGCCAAATGAACTTAGAGTTTTGAGAATGTCATTTCTGTTTCAAGAAATGAGCCAAAACAATGGAGAAAAACTGTAATAACCTTTTTTGTGATCACATAAGCTCTGCTCCCAGCTTCAAAAAGGGGGTGAGAGCTAGGGGTGGAAAAACAGTAGCACACTGATCTTCCCAGTGAATGGCTGTGCAGGGGAGGTGTGTCAGCACAAATCTTGGGCCACTGGGGAGGACAGGCAGGCTGTTTTCTCAGCACAGCCAGAAAATCGACCACGCTTGGATGGATGAGCTTCCATGCCTGCAGCGGTGAGTTGCAAATATAGCAGAGGGACTGGCTGTATCACCAGGAATTTCACACAAAGGAAGCGATACAAAGAGAACAGGAGACTTTTTGACACAAGTACATGCTACAACAGACATATCAGGAATATGAAATGTTATGGTAACTGTTGGAAGCCAACATGAGTTTTTTTTCTTATATAAGATGCTTCTGAACTGTGAAATCGGGTTACACCTAGCCTAGACTCTGTTGGGGGGATTCTGGAATAGTAACTTATTTTGAAATTTAATAAAAAAAATTAAAGTTTCCAGGCTGAGGAGAAAAATGCTAGACGCTGCTGAACATCCACCATCCAGGAAATGAGGGCTTTCTGCAGCTTTCAATGCACACTGTGAGAAGCTCACAGTGTGCGGTGAAATCAAAGTAAGCAGCTTCAGTACAGGAGAGGAGCCGGTATAACTGTGCAAGACAGAAAGGAAGTCTGGAGGTGAACTTCAATAAAACTGGTCACATCATGGAAGCTGACTTTTATTTCGTAGTTTAGAGCTACCCTGCCGTACTCATGAGCAGAAATGAGACCGATATCAATATGAAAAGGTGCCTCTAGTCCAAGAACGCCCAGCACATGGGGAAATGACATGCTGGAAGTGAGCGCACTAATCCACAATCAGGGCAGGTGTATAACCCTGGCCTGCTCCCATGTCAAAGGTGGAACAACACTGAGTAGAACACAGCTCAGTAGATGGGAAAAGCAGCACTGCCATCCAAACCACACTCAGGAAATGGAAGGGGGGTAATAAATCAGGAGGTGGGGAGCTGACCGCTACTCTTATCTCTACATTGCAGGTGCTGGGCTGTGCAGAGCCAGATAAATTCCATTATTTCTCCAAAACAATACAGAGCCGGAGGGAACCACAGGGGTCAGGGCCATGAATGGGAATAGATTTCAAGCATGGATGGGGCCACAAACTACTCAAAAGTGGAGAAAAACAAAATCTTTTCTCTGGATCTACTTTCTACAAACAGGACTCCATAAAACCAATCATCCCTGTTTGTGCCTCCCACACACGTCATACCAAGCACATAGAAAATTAACGGTCACAAAAAGGGAATAAAGGGTTAAAACCCATCACATTTTATTTCAACAGAGGTCATGAAGTCCTATGTTTTAGTGCGGCCCCGCTGTGGTCTGCGCGCCATCGGAGGAGGGAATGACACAGGATGCCCCATTGGACTTTGTGGTCAGGAATGACTTAAAGCGGAGTTCCACACAAAAATGGAACTTCCGCTTTTCGGAACCCTCCCCCCCACCGGTGTCACATTTGGCACCTTTCAGGGGGGAGGGGGGAGCAGATACCTGTCTAAGACAGGTATTTGCACCCACTTCCGGCATAGACTCCCATGGGAGTCTATGCCTCTTCCCGTCCCCACCGCGCTGTCTGCTGGGAACACACAGCTCCCAGGAGAGAGCGGGGACCACTAGGGACGTGCAGCGCGACTCGCGCATGCGCAGTAGGGAACCGGGAAGTGAAGCCACAACGCTTCACTTCCTGATTCCCTCACCTAGGATGGCGGCGGCAGCTGCCGAGAACCGAGCGGGTTCTCGGCGTCCCCTGCCGACATCGCTGGACCCTGGGACAGGTAAGTGGCCATGTATTAAAAAAGTCAGCAGCTGCAGTATTTGTAGCTGCTGGCTTTTAATATTTTTTTTTTTTGGCGGTGTGGGTGAACCCCCGCTTTAAAGTGATAATTCACCTTTAGAGAAAAAATTAAAAAGGTGAACCAAGGCTCGGTCCACATATGGGTGATTTGGAATAGCAGGCAGAATCAACACCGCAGTCTTTGGCCGCCGCCTGGGCAACGTCCGCAGTCTTTGGCCGCCGCCTGGGCAACGTCCGCAGTCTTTGGCCGCCGCCTGGGCAACGTCCGCAGTCTTTGGCCGCCGCCTGGGCAACGTCCGCAGTCTTTGGCCGCCGCCTGGGCAACGTCCGCATCCAAACTGTGGTCAGTGTAAGTAAAAAATGTCCCAGCAGTGAGTAAACAGCACCCCATCATTGGCTTTAACTGAAGGAATAGTGCCCCATCAATGGTGTCAGTGGAAGAAATAGTGTCCCATCCCATCTTAGCAGGAGGAATATAGTGTCATATTGATGGTGTCAGTGGAAGAATGGTGCCTCATTGGTGTCAGGTGGAGGAATAGTGCCCCAAAAGGACAGATAGAGGCAAGCAAAGGGTCGCAGTTTGGAGACCACTGTCCTATAGCATGTCCGCAGTCTCTGACCATCTCCTATAGCATGTCCGCAGTCTCTGACCATCTCCTATAGCATGTCCGCAGTCTCTGACCATCTCCTAGAGCATGTCCGCAGTCTCTGACCATCTCCTAGAGCATGTCCGCAGTCTCTGACCATCTCCTAGAGCATGTCCGCAGTCTCTGACCATCTCCTATAGCATGTCCGCAGTCTCTGACCATCTCCTAGAGCATGTCCGCAGTCTCTGACCATCTCCTAGAGCATGTCCGCAGTCTCTGACCATCTCCTAGAGCATGTCCGCAGTCTCTGACCATCTCCTAGAGCATGTCCGCAGTCTCTGACCATCTCCTAGAGCATGTCCGCAGTCTCTGACCATCTCCTAGAGCATGTCCGCAGTCTCTGACCATCTCCTAGAGCATGTCCGCAGTCTCTGACCATCTCCTAGAGCATGTCCGCAGTCTCTGACCATCTCCTAGAGCATGTCCGCAGTCTCTGACCATCTCCTAGAGCATGTCCGCAGTCTCTGACCATCTCCTAGAGCATGTCCGCAGTCTCTGACCATCTCCTAGAGCATGTCTGCAGTCTCTGACCATCTCCTAGAGCATGTCTGCAGTCTCTGACCATCTCCTAGAGCATGTCTGCAGTCTCTGACCATCTGCTAAATATGTGTGCAGTTGCTGATAGCATTTTGTGTACTGATTATTATGTGTAGCCCTTGGAGATGTCAAGGGCCACAAAAAGGCCCCCTTAAACTCAAAAGCTGACCACCACTCATCTAGGGTCTAGTATGGTCAAAACACTTTTCTGGATGGCAATAGCAGTGGACAAAAGGTTGAAGGAAAGCCTGGAGGTGTAGAGGTGAAGGTCTCATTAGATCTGTAAGTATCCAGACATTCATTATAAATGAATTCCCTCCAACATGTTCTATGACATCATATGACTCCACTCTTCACTACCTAATCTAACTGCATCTCCCCAATTACTGCTCAGAGATGACGGACAAGAAGGGAGAAATTAAACTTCCTGTCCTCCACTTCGGAGCTGATCTGAAGTCAGATGAGATGTGTAGGCAGGACACACGTATCTCCACCCCGTCACCAAGTCTGATACAATTCCCGGCTTGTTACGTACGGTAATCAAAGTCAAGATAATCAGTAAGAACACCAAGTTATGGAACGACGATTCAACAAAAGCTGCAGTATCAATAAAAAGGGGACTTATACCTAATATGCTGATGTAAAACAAACCTGGAAATTCTAAATAAAAAAAATAAAATAAAAAACAAACACACACACACACGCAATGGACTTTTAGGCCTGTTTTACACTTGCGCCAATCAAAGCAGCCATCGCTAAACTACCCTACAGTCCTGTACACACTGGTGAGTTTGCAGTGCTTTCCTTTAGAAATCATACTCCGTGACGCTTTCTTGGTGCTGTGACAGCACTCCCTAACAGAGTTAGCTTCACTTTTTATTTCATATTGGAAGAAAATAGAAAACCAACACACACAGGGCTCATTTACACTTGCTTTGACGTTAACACACATTAAAGTGCCTACTTCTTCAACAAGATTTTTTCATGTGTTTTTGATGCTTCTGTGATGCATTTTGAAGCTTTAATAAAGCTTGGCAAATGCCCTGTGTGTGTTGATTTTCTATTTGTTTTAAAAGAGCTTAGTAGAACCCCAGTTCAATAGTACCCTCAACTCAGGAATACCCCCCGCTCATTAGTAACCCCATTCAGCAGATCCCCAGATCAATAGTACCCCCTACTCAACAGATCCCCAGCTCATTGGTACCCTTGTTCAGCAGATCCCTGGCTCAGTAGTACCCCATCAGTTCTGATGCCCAATTCAATAGTACCCCCAGCTCTGCTAAACCCCCGTTTAGAAGTAAACCCCAGCTCTGCTGATCCCCCACTTCAAATTGTATCCTCCAGCTCTGCTGATCCCCCACCTCAATTGTATCCTCCAGCTCTGCTGATCCTCTTGTTTGCTGATCCTCCTCTCTCCCCAGTCCTCGCTCACCTCCCACTATATTGCTCCCATGCTGCACACCACAGGTGACATCTGCTGGTTTCTACTGCCCCAGCTCTGCTGATCCTCCGCCATTCAGTCCTCTCTCTCTCCAGTCCCCACTCACCTTCTGCTATAGCATTCCCATGTTACACAACACGTGTGCCGTCTGCTAATTGCTCCGCTTCACCTTGGACCCTACTTACCTTCCTGCTTCTCCATGCTGCACACCAGATGGGACCTCTGCACCAGACACTTCCAAAATATATTACACATGAACTGGAAGTGACTGCTAATGAGGTTTTTTCTGGTTCACTTGTTGGTTTCTCAGCACATCCTGAGATATCGCAGACCTCTAATGCCGCGTACACACGGTCGGACTTTTCACCTGCAAAAGTCCGACGGACGCCGCCGGACAAAGTCCGGCGGAAAGTCCGACCGTGTGTGGTCTCCATCGGACTTCCGACGGACCGTTTCGGTCGGATTTTTGCGGAAATCCGACGTACTTTAGATTTGAAGCCTGCTTAAAATCTTTACGTCGTACCTCCGCCGGACTCAGTTCCTGACGGAAAGCCCGTTCGTCTGTATGCTAGTCCGAAGGACCAGATACGACGGAGGAGCAGGTTACTGCATCTCGCGCTCGCTGCAATAGGAAAAACAAATCTTCCTATTGCGGCGAGCGCGGGGCATACCAGGCCCTTAGGTCTGGTATGGATTATAAAGGGGAACCCCTACGCCGAAAAAACGGCGTGGGGTCCCCCTAAAATCCATACCAGACCTCGATCCGAGCACGCAGCCTGGCCGGTCAGGAAAGGGGGTGGGGACGAGCGAGCGCCCCCCCCCCCTCCTGAACCGTACCAGGCCGCATGCCCTCAACATGGGGGGGTGGGTGCTTTGGGGGAGGGGGGCGCCCTGCGCCCCCCCAAAGCACCTTGTCCCCATGTTGATGAGGACAAGGGCCTCTTCCCGACAACCCTGGCCGTTGGTTGTCGGGGTCTGCGGGCGGGGGCTTATCGGAATCTGGGAGCCCCCTTTAATAAGGGGGCCCCCAGATCCCGGCCCCCCACCCTATGTAAATGAGTATGGGGTACATGGTACCCCTACCCATTTACCTAGGTAAAAAGTGTCAGTAATAAAACACAACACAGGTTTTTAAAATAATTTATTAAACAGCTCCGGGGGGGGGGTCCCTCCGGTTCATCTTCTCCCGGCGTCCGGTTGGTTCTTCTCCGCTCTCCGGCCTCTTCTCCCGGTGTCCCAGGTCTTCGGCCGGCCCCTCCGCTTTCTTCAGGTAGCTCTATTGCCAGCGGAGGTCCGGACTTCTGGGCTTCTGGGCTTCTTGGCTTCTTGGCTTCTTGTGTTCTCTTCTCTTCTCTTCTCTTCCCCCAGATGTTGACACGACGCTCTCTCCGGCTGGCGGCTGGACTGGTCTCTGAGGGCTGCGTTGTGACTTATATAGGCGGAGACCCCGCCCCATATGATGTCACAGTCCCTGGGCATGCCCAGGGACTGTGACATCATATGGGGGCGGGGTCTCCGCCTATATAAGTCACAACGCAGCCCTCAGAGACCAGTCCAGCCGGAGAGAGCGTCGTGTCAACATCTGGGGGAAGAGAAGAGAAGAGAACACAAGAAGCCAAGAAGCCAAGAAGCCCAGAAGCCCAGAAGTCCGGACCTCCGCTGGCAATAGAGCTACCTGAAGAAAGCGGAGGGGCCGGCCGAAGACCTGGGACACCGGGAGAAGAGGCCGGAGAGCGGAGAAGAACCAACCGGACGCCTGGAGAAGATGAACCGGAGGGACCCCCGAAGACGGAAGAAGACCCCCCCCCCCCGGAGCTGTTTAATAAATTATTTTAAAAACCTGTGTTGTGTTTTATTACTGACACTTTTTACCTAGGTAAATGGGTAGGGGTACCATGTACCCCATACTCATTTACATAGGGTGGGGGGCCGGGATCTGGGGGCCCCCTTATTAAAGGGGGCTCCCAGATTCCGATAAGCCCCCGCCCGCAGACCCCGACAACCAACGGCCAGGGTTGTCGGGAAGAGGCCCTTGTCCTCATCAACATGGGGACAAGGTGCTTTGGGGGGGGCGCAGGGCGCCCCCCTCCCCCAAAGCACCCACCCCCCCATGTTGAGGGCATGCGGCCTGGTACGGTTCAGGAGGGGGGGGGGGCGCTCGCTCGTCCCCACCCCCTTTCCTGACCGGCCAGGCTGCGTGCTCGGATCGGGGTCTGGTATGGATTTTAGGGGGACCCCACGCCGTTTTTTCGGCGTAGGGGTTCCCCTTTATAATCCATACCAGACCTAAGGGCCTGCGACGGGGCTCGCAAGGTTTCAATCTCGCCAAAAAAAGTGGCGAGATTGAATTACTTTTCTAGTCCCGTCGTACCAAAGTCACGTTCAAAATGAACGGACTTGTCCGTGTGTGGGAAAGTCCGTTCGTTCTGAAAGTCCGGCGGAAGTCCGTCGGGAAGACCGGATTCCGGAAAGTCCGGCCGTGTGTAGGCAAGTCCGGCCGTTCAGAAAGTCCGGCGGTAGTCCGGCGGAAGTCTGGCGGCAAGTACGTCGGACCTAGCTTTCTAGAAAGTCCGACCGTGTGTACGCGGCATAATACCTCCAAAACAAAGCAAACTCTGAGCCCGGGTTCACACTGCCCCCGAAGTTGCATGACTTTGGCACGACTTGCATGCAACTTCTTTAACAGAAGTCAATGCAAGTCATACCATAGTCTGACCAAAAGTAACGCAGGAACCTTTTTCTAAGAAGGAGCGACTCAAGTCGCACCGATTAGAAGAGTTCCATTGCACAGAATGGGGTCCAACTTCTGATGAAACAAGTGCTCCAAAGTCGGAGTTGTTGTCGGAGTTGTTATCAGTGTGAACTGGGCCTCAATAAAAGCCTTTGTGATAGACTTCTATAGAGGCTTTGGAGATGCTTTATAGCACCAAGAAAGCGACATGCAGTGTTACTTTTGACATCAAATTTTGATTTCATTGTTGTCTTAGTCTTTTGACTGAAATTACATCTTAGTCATCTGAAATGGTGTGGTTTTAGTCATATTTAGTAGACAAAAATCTAACGGGTTTAGTTAAATTGTAATGCATTATTTAAGCTGACATCGTCGGCGCAGTAAACAGTAAATATCTCCTGAACGGTGCACGTTTAGGAGATATTTACAGTACTTCTAGGTAAGCCTTATTCTAGGCTTACCTAGAGGTACAAACAATCCAGGGAAGTTTACAACCTCTTTAACACTGCAGACATGGGGTCAAATTTTTGAAGCGAAGCAAAGTAAACCAAAAAAAAAAGAAAAAAAAAAAAAAAGTGTGAACTGGACTGCAAGTTAACCATTTTACATAGTGAAAGGTGCTTCGATTGGCATTCAGAGCGATTTAAAAAGCGTGTCGAATGCCACATTTTGAAGCATACAATAGGATTTATAATAGGAATAAAAGTGATCAAAAAAATAAAATTTAAAAAGGTAAATTGCAAAAAAAAAAAAAAAAAAAAAGTCAAGTTCACCGTCTCCTCGCACGCAGAAGCGACAGAATCCGTACGTCATGCCCACATATGTAAACGGCGTTCAAGCCACACGTGAGGTGTCGCCACAAACGTTAGAGCAAGAGCAACAATTCTATCCCAAGACCTTCTCTGTAACTCTAAACAGGTAACCTGTAGAAAATTTTAAAGTGTCGCCTATGGAGATTTTTAAGTACCAAAGTTTGGCACCATTCCACAAACATGTGCAATTTTAAAGCGCAACATGTTAGGTATCCATTTACTCGGCTTAACATCATCTTTCACATTATGCAAAAAAAAAAAAGCACTTGCAAGACGTTAGAAAAAGTCCTGCAAGAAGCATCTTTCAGGCGGTGCGGGAGCGGTGTATACATCGCTCCTGCCTTTGAAATCAATGGGCACTGCTGCCGAAGTGCCTGCAATTTGCTTCAGCAGCGGCGGTTTGAACCCTTTATTCGTTCGCTAGTGGGCGTTAAAAGCGCCCCGCTAGCAGCCGAAAAGCGCCGTTATTACAGCGATACTAAAAATAGCCTGCCCGCCCCAGTGTGAAAGTAGCCTTATGCCGCGTACACACGGTCAGACTTTTCGTCTACAAAAGTCCGACGGACGCCGACGGACTAAAGCTGGCGGACAATCCGATCATGTGTGGGCTTCCACGCACTTTCAGCGGACTTTTCCAGCCGCAAATCTGACGGACTTTAGATTTGGAACATGCTTCAAATCTTTACGTCGTAACTACGCCGGACCCAGAAATCCGCTCGTCTGTATGCTAGTCCGACGGACAAAAACCCACGCTAGGGCAGCTATTGGCTACTGGCTATCAACTTCCTTATTTTAGTCCGGTGTACGTCATCACGTACGAATCAGTCGGACCTTTGTGTGATCGTATGTAGGCAAGTCCGTTCGTAAGAAAGTCTGCAGCAAGTCCGACAAAAGTCTGTCGGACAGGCTGTGGGACTTTTGTAGCCGAAAAGTCCGACCGTGTGTACGCGGCATAAGTGTTTTGTTTTTTTAAATCCATGAAACGTTTTTTTTTTCCCCAAAAAACGTGTTTGAAAAATTTCTGCGCCAATACCATGTGACATAAAAAGTTACAACAACCTCCATTTTATTTCCTAGGGTCTCTGCTTAAAAAAAAAAAAAAAAAAAAAAAAAACACACACATGTATAATGTTTGGAGGTTCTGAGTAATTTTCTAGCAAAAATATGATGATTTTCACATGTAAAAGCGGAGTGCCAGAATTGGCCCAGATGGCAAGTGGTTAAAGCTTAAAATAAATTTTTTTTTAAAAAAAGCATCACAAAAATATCAAAAATGCATGTTAAAGCAGTAGGCAGTTTAATGTGTTACTAATCAACACAAGTGTAAATGAGCCCTTAGGGCTTATCCACCAGGGCATCTAAAATGCAGAGTTTAAATGCATACAGTATATAGTTTTGTATGCATCCAAAAAGAATTATAGGAATCAGGGAGTATATATACACAGAGTTGCATTTGCAAACAAAAATGTGCATCACGTTTAGCAGCGTAAATATAAAAATGTAGGACACGGCCGCGACTGAGGCCATACATATCTGCAGGTAATACACGTGCAAACCTATATACACACACAAAGTCACCTGGAGAATTGTACACATTTCTACGTGCACAAGTGCAATAAGACACAGCCAAACCGGATATATATATATATATATATATATATATATATATATATATATATATATATATATATATATATATATATATATATATATATATATATATATATATATATATAAAATCAAGTAATAAAAAAGCTCGATCTTCAGAGTTTCCAGCTATTCCTTCCTGGTCTGAATTTCTCACTATGTGAAGTCTTTCCAGCTCCTGCGTATTGCGGGGACATGCGGAGTTTGTAGTAGGATCTAACAGACAAGTGTGAAAACTATTGGTATACAAGTTCCCCAATCTCACAGCTTTCTCCAACACTTGACACATCTCACAAAACAACACAGAATTCTCCTGTAGGAAGAAAAACATCCCATTTCTTTGTAGAGGAGAAGCTTCCATCTGGCACATTTCACACTGAAAGTAATGAGCTTGTTGAAGATTTTTTTTTTTTTTTTTTTTTTTTTTACACCGGAGTACAGAAGTGCAATTCTACTTGTGAGCCGCTGAAAAGTCATTCTGATGTGATGGACATCTTTACATGTTTGTTGTATCATTATCAGGTCTAAATTTCCCATATTTGGTAATGTAATACCTATGTGCCAGACAATGCAATCAGCATCGCTGCTGAGTAACTACTGAGATAGCAGCAGGAAGAAGCAGGCAACCACTAGGTACAAGTCCCTCTATTCTCCAGTTAGGTCTTTCATTGACTTTACATGGACCTTCACCCATGAAGAGCACCTCTCATCTGTCTCCACCCCACTACTCCCTCCTACACAACTGCATTTTTTTAATCTTTTTACAGAAAAATACCCTTTTTTTTGGTTTTGCAAAGTTCCTCTTCCTTAATCCCCACCTAGGCGAGGCTGATGTAGGTTGAGCCACCCACTGCCTCCTGAGATGTCCATTTCATATCCCAGGAGGCAGTATTTCAGCACAAGATGTCACGCATGTGTGTGTATATATATATATCCACCTCAATACTAGGCACTTTCGCCCCCTTCCTTCCCAGACCAATTTTCAGCTTTCAGCGCTCTCGCACTTTTAATGACAATTACTCGGTCATGCTACACTGTACCCAAATGAAATTTTTATCATTTTGTTCGCACAAATAGAGCTTTCTTTTGGTGGTATTTATTCACGACTCCATTTTTTTTTTTTTTGCGATATAAGCGCAAAAATAGTGGAAATTTGGAAAAAAACAATATTTTCTTTTTTCTGTTTTAAAAGAAATCCAGTAAAATCGAATTTTGTCATAAATTTAAGCCAAAATGTATTCTGCTACATGTTTTTGATAAAAAAAATCCTGTTAAGTGTATAATAATTGGTTTGTGTGATCACGGACATATGTACGCAAATGATCATGTACAGATGTGTGCAGGTGATCACGTACATATGTGTGCAGATTACCATTGGGACATGTGATTTTAGTGTGACATATGTGGGGGACAGCTTTTTTTATTATTTGGGGACATGTGTTTTGGGGACATGTGTGTTTTACATTATGTGGGGACATGTTTGTGTTTTACATTATGTGGGGACATGTGTGTGTTTTACATGTATGTATTTACATGTGTGTTGACACTAGGTTGGTGATCAGTGAGTAAAAAGCTGTAAAAAAACAGCTCATACTCACTGATCATCAGCCGGCTGCAGCGATCCCCTCTCCTCTCCTCCTCAGCGACAACTTCCGTGTGAGGAGAGGAGAGCTGATCGCCTAGCAACCGGCTGTGTTTACATCACATGACAGCTGTGATTGGACACGGCCGTCATGTGATCAGGAGGGCCAATCACAGAGCCCTCCTGCCGATCCGAGATGCGCCGTGTCCGGGGGACACGAGCGCATCGGGATCGCGCCGCTGCGCGGGCACGCGCGATCCCGCTCCTTCTGAGGGACGTCCCTGAACGTCCACTCAGAAGGAGAGAGCGCCCACCCGGCCGTTTATGTACATTGGCCGGGTGGGAAGGAGAGAGAGAGAGAGAGAGAGAGAGAGAGAGAGAGACAGAGAGAGAGAGAGAGAGAGACAGAGAGAGAGAGAGAGAGAGACAGAGAGAGAGAGAGAGAGACAGAGAGAGAGAGAGAGAGACAGAGAGAGAGAGAGAGAGAGACAGAGACAGAGAGAGAGAGAGAGAGAGAGAGAGACAGAGACAGAGACAGAGACAGAGACAGAGACAGAGACAGAGACAGAGACAGAGACAGAGACAGAGACAGAGACATATACACACACATATATACATATATATATATATATATATATATATATATATATATATATATATATATATATATATATATATATATATGTTATACACACACACACACACACACACAGCGTGAAAGATAAGTATTGAACACATCACCATTTTTCTAGGTAAATATATATTTAAGGATACTATTGATATGAAATCTCATGTCGCTAACAACCCATGCAATCCATACATACAAAGACACCAAAACGAAGAAGTTCAGAAATTAAAGGATGTGTAATAAAAAGGAAAGACACAGGGAAAAAGTATTGAACACATGAATAAGGCTGGGTTCACACTTGTGCGATCACAGACATTGCATGTGATTAGCGCCGCATCGCTGTGCACATCACATGCGATATCTGTGCAATGTAAATTCAGCCATACAAAAAACTGTATAGGTAAAATCATATCGCATTAGCACCAAAATGGTGCAGAATCCTTTTTTTGGTTTGCACTGGATTTAGATTGGATTTAGATTGCATGGGTGTTCACACCTATGCGATCCGATTCCTGCACCATTTGACAGTTCACACTGCAATCCGTTCTGAGGGTGTCATTAACTTTACATTGACACCCGCAGCGGTTTGCAGATGTCAGTGTGAACCGCTGGCGAGTGAAAAGCGATGTGGGAACCCGCACAGGAATCGCGGAAGGAAGGTGCAAAAAAAGGCATGGAAAGCCAAGACACCAGCTGAAATCTATCAGTAAATTAGAAAGCAATCCTGTCCCTTGTCAGTGTAAATTAATATCAGCTGGTTCAGTCTCAACTGATGGCCTATAAAAAGGTGTCTCATTACCAAGGTGTCACACAAGAAACATCTCATGATGGGTAAAAGCAAAGAGCTCTCTCAAGACCTTTGCAACCTTACTGCTGCAAAACATACTGATGGCATTAGTTACAGAAGGATTTCTAAACTTCTGAATGTTCCAGTGAGCACTGTTAGGCCCCTTTCACACGATTGGACCGTTCAGGTCCGCCTGTCAGTTTTGACGGCGGACCATGTTAGCCTATGGAGCGACGGATGTCAGCGGAGACATGTCCGCTGACATCCGACCCGGTCCGATCCGCTAAAAGCAGACAGATGGCCCTACGTCCAGGTCCTTCGCTGGCGGATCGGATCAGGTGAGACCTGATGAAAACGGACATGCTGTCATGCTATGACATGCTATCAACGGAGAGATCTCCCGCTGAGCCGGCGGACCGAGGCGGACTCCGCTTCCACGGAGTGAAAGGGGCCTTAGGGCCATAAATCGGGAAGTGGAAAGAACATCATTTTATCATAAACCGGCCATGACCAGGTACTCCTTACAAGATTTCTGACAGAGGAGTGAAAAGAATTATCAGAAGAGTTGTCCAAGAGCAACTTGTGGAGAGCTTCAGAAAAACCTGGAATTAGCAGGTAGAATTGTTAAAAGGAAACAATAAGTAATGTGCTCACCCGCCATGGCTGTATGCACGCTCACCACGCAAGACTCCATTGCTGAAAAAAAAGCATGTTGAAGCTCATTTAAAGTTTGCTGCACAACATTTAGGACAAGCCTGTGAAATACTGGGAAAATATAGTCTGGTGAGATGAGACCACCATGTTTGGAGGTCAAGCAGCACTGCACATCACCCCAAAATGACCATACCAAGAGTGAAGTTTGGAGATGGGAATATCATGGCGTGGGGCTGTTTTTCAGCATTTGGTACTGGAAAACTCCATTTTATTGAAGGAAGGATGAATGGGAAAATGTACCAAGACATTCCTAAAAAAAAAAAAAATCTGCTGCCATCTAATAGTATGATGAAGATGAAACGAGGGTGGACATTTCAGCAAGACAATGATCCCAAACACAAAGGAAACTCAGTTGGTTTCAAAGAAAGAAAATAAGGCTGCTAGAATGGCCCAGCCAATCACTTAACTTGAATCCAATAGAAAATCTATGTGAGAGGCCCACGGAACCTTCAAGATTTAAAGAATGTGCGGAAGAATGGGCCAAACTCAAGCAATGCAAACTCCTAGCTTCTCCATACAGGAGGCGTCTTGAAGCTGTAATTTCTGAACTTGTATTTTGGTTTGTTTATATGAATGGATTGCATTGGTTGTTACCGACATTTGGTGAAACTTTCATGACAATAGAACCTTTAGAAACAAATTTACCTAAAAAAAAAAAGGCGACCTGTTCAAAACTTATTTTACCGGCTGTGCATATACTATTTTACCAAAAGTATTGGGACGCCTGCCTTTACACGCACATGAACTTTAATGGCATCCCAGTCTTAGTCCGAAGGGTTGGCCCACCCTTTGCAGCTATAACAGCTTAAACTCTTCTGGGAAGGCTGTCCACAAGGTTTAGGAGTGTCTATGGGAATGTTTGACCATTCTTCCAGAAGTACATTTATGAGGTCAGGCACTGATGCTGGGCACGAAGGGCTGGCTGGCTAATTTATTCCAAAGGTGTTCTATTGGGTTGAGGTCAGGGTTCTGTTCAGGCCAGTCAAGTTCCTCCACCCCAAACTCACTCATCCATGTCTTTATGGACCTTGCTTTGTGCCCTGGTGAGCAGTCATGTTGGAACAGAAAAGGGCCATCCCCAAACTGTTCCCACAAAGTTGGGAGCATGAAATTATCCAAAATGTCTCGTTATGCTGACGCCTTAAGCGTTCCATTCACTGGAACTAAGGGGCCAACCCAACCCCTGAAAAACAGCCTCACACTACAATCCCCCCTCCACCAATTTTCTGTAGTAAAAAGCAGCACATAATACACACATTACATATCCTTAGGGACAGAACCCCTTGATTGCCCCTAGATGTTAACCCCTTCCAAGCCAGTGTCATTAGTACAATATCAGTGTATTTTATTAGCACTGATCACTGTATTAGTGTCACTGGAGATCTCAGTGGCAGTTAGTCAGTTAGTGTCAGATTTTCCACCACACTATCACAGTCCCATTATAAAGTCGCTGACCTCTGTCATTACTAGTATAAAAAAAAAAATTAAAAAAAAAAAAAAAAATAGAAAATTCCAGTATTTATAATCATAGTTTGATATACGGTAACTTTCAGGCAAACCAATCAATATACACTTATTGTTTTTTTTTTACCAAAGACATGTACCAGAATATATTTTGGCCTACATTTTTGAACAAATTTGATTTTTTTTTACATTTTTTATTGAATATATTTTATAGAAGTAAAAAAAAAAATTATATATATATATATATATATATATATATATATATATATATATATATATATATATATATATATATATATAATTTTTGTGTGAATAAATCATATAAATTTTATTTGGGAACATTGTTGAATGATCACGCAACTGCCAGTTAAAGTAGCGCAGTGTCGAAAAGCAAAAAAATGGCCTGGTCATGAAAGGGGTAAAATCTTCTGGAGCGGAGGTGCTTATGGGTTCCCATTCTCCTTGAAGAATATTTATTTTACAATTTATGGAGAATGGAGCAAAAGGATCTGGAACAAACAAAGGTGGAGAAGAACACCCAAACCTCCCAGGTGGACAGATCGGTCAGGAGTTGCAGTGGAGAGGTCTCACTGTTGGAGAACCCAAGACAGATAAGAAGTCAAGGGTCAACTCTACCTACATCTCAGATATCACTTTCGAGTGGGCTGATCTTTGAGACTTTTTTGGCAAGTCTGAAACCACGTATAATAGAATAGGGAAAAGTCCTAAACGGCCAGAAGGTTACGATACAGCAGTATAATTCATTAGCAGGAGGTTATGGAACACAATGATGGACTTTTCCTGTAGCGGGCCATTACTACCTTCTCGCTTTCTATAATTGGCTTTCTGACCTACAATGCATTCCACGGACTCCGGAGACCAGGAAAACCATGCCTTTAGCTATGACAATACAGAGGGGCCGCAGAGACCATTTAGTGCCGTGGCCTTTAGGAATGTAACATTCAAAAAAAAAAGAAGAGAAAAAAAATCCATCTCATTCTCTTCTTTGTGTGACCCTATTCAAGGCTTCCCATTGTCTGCTGCAAAGGGCAAAGTAGTTGGTGCCCTAAATTGTAGGGTTAGCGATGTGCTCCGTGTAGAGACTGGGGATATATACACAAGATGAATTCAAACAGATGTTCCCAGTGACTTTTTTTCAGACGCACAAAGCTTTTTAACGTGTGTTTACTTTAAGCCTAGATTAGGCAAACTGGAACCATTTAACTACAACTCCCAGCATGCTCCTGTGACTGTTGTAGGTTTCTGCCAAACAATAAATAATATTATTATTATTATTAATCCCTTTATGGCTCAAGATTTTTATCATTTTGTACAGGGCTTCATAGCCTTTTCTAATTCTCCAAGTTGCCAGTCTGCCGAAATCTTCATCATCACCAGTACTATTAGGTATTAGCAGGACTTCAATAGGTGTCAGTAGCTTGATATTTACTTTACA
The DNA here is from genome assembly GCA_037952835.1 of Lithobates septentrionalis. Classification (NCBI taxonomy): domain Eukaryota; kingdom Metazoa; phylum Chordata; class Amphibia; order Anura; family Ranidae; genus Lithobates; species Lithobates septentrionalis. The sequence goes on from JBBDGP010000116.1 coordinate 54,206, forward strand.
TGTGGATAACAAGGAACAAAACAGTTGAACGAAAATAAGGGTTATTTATGTATTTTTTTTTATTCATTACATTTATAGTAAGAAAAAAAAAAATTCTATGTCAGAAAAAGTAATCACAGAAACAATTCATTATCCAACCCAATCTTAGTCCAAACGTGTCAATTCTACTACTTAAAGAGGAGTTCCACCCGAGGTCCAGTCAAAAAAAAATTAAAAATTAAAAGTCAGCAGCTACAAATACTGCAGCTGCTGACTTTTAATTGGACACTTACCTGTCCCAGGGTCCAGCGATGCGGGGGATCGAAGCCCCGCTCGTCTCCCCCTCCGTTCAGCGGCGCCGGCATTGCAACTGTGGGCCATGGGCTGTGGCTTCACAGCCTGGCACCCACTGCGCATGCGCAAGCGCCGCCGCGATTGGCCGCTCAGTCACCTGGGACCTGTAATGGGTCCCAGATGATTGACAGGAGGGAGGGAGCAGAGCTGAGTCCTTCCTGTGCCGAGGGGGAAGTGATGTCACCAGCCCAGGCACTGGAAGAGGCAGACTACGAGGGACCCCCTAGCAACAGGCATTTAGAGGTAAGTAAAAAAAATATATATATATCCAAATTTTTTTTGTATTTTTTTTAGGATTTTTCATGTAGTTTTTTTTTTTTGAGTGGAACCCCACTTTAAAGTGATACTAAACACACAATGTTTAACCACTTCAGCTCCGGAAGATTAACCCCCCTTAATGACCAGGCTTTTTTTTTTTTTTTGCAATACGGCACTGCGTCACTTTAACTGACAATTGTGCAGTCGTGTGACGCTGTACCCAAATAAAAAAATGAAAGTCCTTTTCCCACAAATAGAGCTTTCTTTTGGTGATATTTGATCACCTTTGCGGTTTTTGCTTTTTTGTGCTATAAGCAAAAAGACAATTTTGAAGAAAAAAAAAGCAATATTTTCTACTTTCTGCTATAAAACATATCCAATTTAAAAAAAAAAAATGTAAACAAATCTAATTTCTTCATCAATTTAGGCCAATATGTATTCTGCAACATATTTTTGGTAAAAAAAGAAAAAAAAAATCCCAATAAGCGTATAATGATTGATTTGCGCAAAAGTTATAGCGTCTACAAACTATGGCATAGATTTATGCAATTTTTATTTTCTTTACTAGTAATGGCGGAGATCAGCAACTTATAGCGGGGACTGCAATATTGCGGCGGGCAAATCTGCCACTAAGTGAGACTTTTTGGGGACCAGCGACACCAATACAGTGAGTACTAATGACACTGGCAGGGAAGCTGTTATCAGGGGCAATCAAAGGTAAATGTGCTCCTAGGGCAGTGATGGCGAACCTTGGCACCCCAAATGTTTTGGAACTATATTTCCCATGATGCTCCACTACACTGCAGAGAGCATGAGCATCATGGGGAATGTAGTTCCAAAACATCTGGGATGCCAAGGTTCGCCATCCCTGTCCTAGGGAGTGGCAACTGTGGAGGGGGGGGTGCTTGTACTGTAAGAAAGCAGAGATCAGTGTTCAAGCTTAGCAGAAACACAAGATCTGTCTTCTCCTGTCCCAGAACGGCAACCTGCCTTGTTTACATAGGAAGGCCACCATTCTGTCTGCCTCGGGAACAACTGGCGGGTCCCGGCAGACAGCGGGTCCGCCAGACCTGCTGATTGGCTCCCGCTGTGTCCAATCAAAACGGGAGTGGGTTGCCGGCGGCGTGCATGCACGCCCTAGACCCGTAGAGAGAAAAAAAAAAGAAAGAAAAGTAGGGGTATGTGATTTGCGCTGAAGGGCCGGAATTTGAGCAATAATTTTAGCACCAGACTTCCTTCCTTGAATGAAAGAAAAAAAAAAAATCAATAGTGTGTACCTATCTTTAGAAGGCCACCTCAACCCTTTGCACCAGGTTATACGTTACAAACATTTCCTTCCCCCCACAGCAGCTGTCTTCTTTGAAATCAGTATAGCTGTTTAAAGTGGATGTAAAGTGGATGTCGGTAGACTCCCCACCCAATATGCATTTTCTCCTGTGTATTTCTAACACTGAACTTCTGCTATGATCTCTAACATCCAGTGAAAAGACAGGAAAGTAACCACATGACTTCAGCATGCCAAATCACGCTGAGGTGTGGAACAGCCAATCCTTGCAGAGCTGCTGAAGAAAGGAGTGGGGGAGGGAATTAAAAAATAATGCCTGTGTCTTAAGCTGGCCATACACCATACAATTTTCCTGTTCAATTTTCTTTAGATTTACCTTCAACTATGTAGTACAAGGGCCTGCCTGATTGCATCCAAATTGAAAGTGTTTAGGTTTGACCTCCTATTATATGGTTTTGGTAAATCTAAAGGAAAGTTGAACAGGAAAATTGAATAGTGTATGGCCAGCCTTAGGCTAGTGCACGAGATATGTAAATCACCTGTCACTCACAGCAAGGGGGAGGATTTGACAAAGTTATTCTCAGTTTGTCAAGTTTTATTTCACTGAACAATAAAAGAGGATTGCTCAGAGATGGATTAACTCTGTGTGGCAAGACTGGGCTCAAATGATAGGAAATCTTATACTCTACAGTATGATATCAAAAAAATATCTCCCCGCTGACTACCAATGTAAGTGGGAACTTCTGCCACAGACCACTAAAATATGGGAACCTTCTCCCACTGAACCCCAATGTATTGGGACCCTAATTTACTAACAAGCAATGTGTGGGAGCCCTTAAACTGTTAGTGTAAAGACACCCTTAAAACGGGTAGTAAACGCATATTTTTAAAAGATGCAGTCAGGAGGTTTTTTGTTTGTTTTTTTAATAACAGAAGTCAGTGGTAATGTAGTCTGAGCTGCGCAGACCACATTTGACAGGCAAGTCTGCCATAATGTGCTAATATGCAGTACCTACTTTCACATTATGGCATATACCTACAGGGGCCCCATTTTAAACAAAATTGAGTTTGCTTCTGCTTTAACCCAAAATGTAAGCGGGTCCTACTCCCACTGACAACCTATACAAGCAGTAATTTTTCCCACTGAGCACCAATATATGGGGGTGCATCTCCCATGACCCTCAATGTATTTGGGGGGAGGGGGCCTTATCTCACTGGCAACCAATACATAGGGACCCTTTTCCCACTAACCACTAATGTAAGGGGTCCTTATGCCACTGAAAATCAATTTATTGTGGCCCCTCTCCCACTGACTACCAATGTAAGGAGGCCCTTCTTCTACTGACCACCAATATTAGGCCCTTATCTCACTGACCACAAATGTAATCTGGCATTTTTCCAACATATTCTTTATTCTTTTATTCCTTATTAGATCATGTTAATGGCCTGTAAACTGTATATACACGACAAGCTTTAGCAAACAAAATTATTTCAAGGGTTCATCCATGCTAAAAAAAATCTGGAATCTCAAGCACTGAAGGACCATCATCCATTCTGCACAGGATTTAAAGAGGTTGTAAACCCAGAGAAAAAAAAATAATAATAAAATAAATAACCTGCAAGACAAAAAGGCACAGTGAGCTAGTATACATCGCATTCTAGCTCATTATGAAATACTCACCTTACAATGAAGCCCTCAAGCACAGTAAGCCTGACCTTTTGAATATCTCCTAAACTGTGCAAGTTTAGGAGATATTCACCGTACATACAGGTACAACTTACTATAGGCTTACCTGTAGGTACAATTAAAAAAAAAAGACTTTACTTCCTCTTTAAAACTGATACTCAAACATGCTAATTGGAGAATTGCTATTACTGAGATCACAGTGACCTGGGGTCATGACCTTAAAAAAGGTCAACACCATCTAAACTGAAATTTCAGTTGTGAGAAGTCACCAGTGTGTTGAATCCCTGGCCAGCTTCTTCCCCAAGATTCCACCAAAGAGATGGCCAGCTTCTTCCCCAAGATCCCACCGGAGAGATGGCCAGCTTCTTCCCCAAGATCCCACCGGAGAAATGGCCAGCTTCTTCCCCAAGATCCCCCCGGAGAAATGGCCAACTTCTTCCCCAAGATCCCACCGGAGAAATGGCCAGCTTCTTCCCCAAGATCCCACCGGAGAGATGGCCAGCTTCTTCCCCAAGATCCCACCGGAGAGATGGCCAGCTTCTTCCCCAAGATCCCACCGGAGAGATGTTCAGCTTCTTCCCCAAGATCCCACCGGAGAGATGGCCAGCTTCTTCCAAGATCCCACCGGAGAGATGTTCAGCTTCTTCCCCAAGATCCCACTGGAGAGATGGCCAGCTTCTTCCCCAAGATCCCACCGGAGAGATGGCCAGCTTCTTCCCCAAGATCCCACCGGAGAGATGGCCAGCTTCTTCCCCAAGATCCCACCAGAGAAATGGCCAGCTTCTTCCCCGAGATCCCACTGGAGAGATGGCCAGCTTCTTCCCCAAGATCCCACCAGAGAAATGGCCAGCTTCTTCCGAGATCCCACCAGAGAGATGGCCAGCTCCTTCCCCAAGATCCCACCGGAGAGATGGCCAGCTTCTTCCCCAAGATCCCACCAGAGAGATGGCCAGCTTCTTCCCCAAGATCCCACCAGAGAGATGGCCAGCTTCTTCCCCAAGATCCCACCAGAGAGATGGCCAGCTTCTTCCCCAAGATCCCACCAGAGAGATGGCCAGCTTCTTCCCCAAGATCCCACCGGAGAGATGGCCAGCTTCTTCCCCAAGATCCCACCGGAGAGATGGCCAGCTTCTTCCCCAAGATCCCACCGGAGAGATGGCCAGCTTCTTCCCCAAGATCCCACTGGATAGATGGCCAGCTTCTTCCCCGAGATCCCACCGGAGAGATGGCCAGCTTCTTCCCCAAGATCCCACCAGAGAGATGGCCAGCTTCTTCCACAAGATCCCTCCAGAGAGATGGCCAGCTTCTTCCCCAAGATCCCATTGGATAGATGGCCAGCTTCTTCCCCGAGATCCCACCGGAGAGATGGCCAGCTTCTTCCCCAAGATCCCACCAGAGAGATGGCCAGCTTCTTCCACAAGATCCCTCCAGAGAGATGGCCAGCTTCTTCCACAAGATCCCTCCAGAGAGATGGCCAGCTTCTTCCCCAAGATCCCACTGGAGATATTTCCTTGCATCAGTTTGGCCTTCACCTCTGTCAGTAGAAGTAATTTTGAACCGATTAAGTCTCCTGCAACTGAATTCTTCAGTTGTGCTCATTCTACAATATGCTGAATCCATTGACAAAGTGAGATATTCATTTTTAAGATCTGGAAGCAGGTGAGCAGGGATGGTAGTTTCCCTCTAAAAAGCACTGTGTATGCAAATTCTCAAACAACCTGGCCTATTTCACGAAAATATGAAAGACGAAGGTATGAATCATTACAAACAGTTGATTCACAAGCCAGTACCACTACGCTTTTAAAACACATAAGGCTTCATGTACACAGAAAACCTCTTCCGATTGCTGGAAACGGGACAGCTAGTAACCAACCTTTAAAAAAGGCAGTTTTGCTGCTTTTACATATCGCGTTTATAAACGTTTGTATTTAGAAGCGTTTTAAAAGATAACCTCAGGAGACCCTCCCAAATGTCCAGATTGCCTGAAAAACAAGTATTATTAACTATTTCAGCCATTCTGAGGGAGAAGAGAGCATCTCTCTCTAATAAACACGGAATACCGCGTTTACAAGCATTTGAAATGCCGGTAAACTACAGTCGTGAACGCGATTTTTCTGCTTTCATAAAACGTCAGTAAACTCAACTCTCTCAAAACTACTATAACCACTTACCAACCGGCTCCTGTACATATACGTCGGCACTTTGAAGGTGGATATCTCGGTAACGGCAGCAGCTGCTGCCACAACCGAGGTATCCATCTTTACAGAAGCCGGTCGTGTTTCCGATAATGGTGGTCTCCGCGGCGGATTCGCCGCGAGATCACCGTTATCGGTGGCGGGAGAGGTGCCACCCCCCTCCCGCCTCTTACCAGAGCCATCGGTAGCGGCGGAGGCGATCGGGACCTGTCAGTTCCTGGGTGTGGAGACGAGTGAGGCTAAGATGGCCCCCACCCGTCTCCATACCATAGGAGGGCGGAAGCGGCGTCATAACGTCAGCTCCGCCCATTTGTCTTAAAGGCATTTTTTTTTAATTTTTAAAAAATTTTTTTTTTTTTTTTTTTTTTTTTTGCATTTAAGTCCAAATATGAGATCTCAGGACTTTTTTGACCCCAGATCTCATATTTAAGAGGATCTGTCAAGCTTTTTTTCTATTACAAGGGATGTTTACATTCCTTGTAATAGGAATAAAAGTGATCCAAACTTTTTTTTTTTTTTTTAAAAACAGTGAAAAAATAATTAAAATAAAGTAAAATAAATAAGAAAAAAAATAATTTTTTTTTAAAGTGGCCTGTCCCGACGAGCTCGTGCGCAGAAGCGAACGCATACGTGAGTAGCGCCCGCATATGAAAACGGTGGTCAAACCACACATGTGATGTATCCCCGCGACCGGTAGAGCGAGAGCAATAATTCTAGCCCTAGACCTCTGTAACGCAAAACATGCAACCTGTACAATTTTTTAAAAGTCGCCTTTGGAGATTAAGGGTAAAAGCTTGACGCCATTCCACGAGCAGGTGCAATTTTGAAGCGTGACATGTTGGGTATCAATTTACTTGGCGTCACATTATATTTCACAATATAAAAAAAAATTGGGCTAACCTCACTGTTGCCTTTTTTTTTATTCAAAAAAGTGAATTTTTTCCAAAAAAAGTGCGCTTACAAGACCGCTGCGCAAATACGGTGCAAAAAAAAAAAAAAAGTATTGCATTGATGGCCATTTTATTCTCTAGGGTGTTAGAAAAAAAAAACAATATATAATGTTTGGGGGTTCTAAGTTATTTTCTAGCAAAAAAAACTGTTTTAAACATGTAAACACCTAAAATCCAAAACGAGGCTGGTCTTTAAGTGGATGAACGGCTGAGTGTACGCGTACCCATAAAATAACAGAGTAGAGTTCAGGGGCTGCTGAAAAAAAACGCCCAACTGCTCCTAAATGTGAGTTTAGCAGCTGCAATGTACATGAGGCCTTAGGGTCGGTTCACACTAGGACGACTTGGGATCCGACTTGTAAGCCCTCAAGTCGGCCCAAGTCGCCCCAAGAAGAGATTAACATTACAGGGAATCAGAGCGTCTTAATTGACACTACTGAAGTCGCTCCGACTTCAGAGCGTACTCCCTGTACTACTTGGATCCGACTTCTAGGCGACTTGTACCATTCAATTCAATGGAAGTCGCCTCCAAGTCGGATCTCTATCTATACTGAAGCGACTTTACAGTTAAAAAAATTTGTTTGCCCAGGCAAACCCCTCCCTCCCAGAGAGCTGATTATTTTGTGATTGGCCACAGCCAAAGTCGCCTGTCCTGGAGGCGACTTGAAGTCGCGTTGTAAATTGATCAAAGTCGCGCTGAAGTCGCCATGCAAAGTCGCGCTGAAGTCGTGTTGCCCCTGTGTGAATCGAGCCTAGAGGTGCACTCTTTAAATTACTGCATCGCGGAAGAGATTTGATCCCCGCACAGATGTATGCGAGTAGATGAGGGGGAAGTTCACTACAGTACATGAGTGAAGGTCCCCTTTAAACTCCTTTACCTCAACATTACAGCAACAAAAGGGTTCACAGATAAGGGACCAAGGCCTTGAAAAAAGGATTTCCCTATTTACTATGCACTACTAGATATCTACCAATGTAGTATTTGTACCCATCATCCTTCAGCCCCAATTATACCCTATGAACAGGTGCAAGGGACATTTTATTGATTGCCTCTAGCTGTTCCTGTTATCTGAAGATCACCGGTTGGTAATGAACGGCAGCTGGTACTACCAGCCAGGATAATAGGACTGGCAAGGTAAGCGAACAACAGATGGGGAGGCACAGCTTGTGTCATTCCACTTCAACCAGAAGTCTATGTGTGTGCAAAACATGTTTATAATGAATCTACAGTTTTCTCTATGTATTCTTGTTAAAAAAAAAAATGTGAAATCTGTTTGAAAATAATCTCATCGATATACACTAATGCTATAAAAGCCTTGTTTCCTTGTAAGATAATTTACTTACACGGAGACAACCATATTGGCTCATCACACACAGGCCTTGCTCTTGGTTTGCAGTGAACACGATTGTTGCCTTCCATCACTCCACCTCTAATGGTCACCCAACCTAAAACAATGCTCTCCCTGTGTGGAGGATACCTTTCCCAACAAGTAAAAGGCGGCAGGTGGAAGTTTTGCACTCTCTGCCAAGTTTTATTGGCCTCTCTGTTCCCATGGGTAGATTAGGGCTACATGCAGTTGGGCATGCCATTGTTTCAAGACACATCTCCCTGAACACATACGTCCCTGAAACGCAAGAGTCACTAGGTATAGCGTCCAGCCGCCATGTATTTCAGCTGGTCATACATTTTGCTGAACCAGGGCCTCCCAGGGACCCAAAAACGCACACAGATGTCAATGCAAGTTGCACATGAAAATCGCCAAAAATAGAGCAGGAACCCTTTTCATAATCACTGCAACACAAGCCGCGGCGATAGGAATGGATCTATTGCCAGCAATGGGGTGCAACTTGGCATGCAATTTTTTTTATTTTTTTTTAACCGCACCAAACATTGTCAGGTTTGTATTGTGCACACATGCATTCCCCCCCCCCCCTCCCCCCCTCCCCCACCGAGGCTACAGAACTGCATAGGGGGATCTTAAGAAAAATTGTCCTGAAGGTGAGCTAAAGGCCCATACACACGATTGGACTTTTTGACAACAAACATGCAAATTAGCTGTTTTAAAGCAACATCCGACCGTGTGTACGCTCCATCGGACAAACTTTTTCAGTTTTCATCAGACAAATGTTGGATGTGCGAACAGACAAACTTGGCGGCAACAAAAGTCCTACGTCGGCAAGTCCGATCGTGTGTACACAAAACCATCGGACTTTAGTACAAAGTACCAACACGCATGCTCAGAACCAATGCAAAAGATCAGACAACAATACAGAAGTTGACCAAAGGGTGGCGCACGGCCAACGCCCTTTGTACAGAAATCCACGGAAAAGTTTGTATAAAGTCCGATCGTGTGTACGAGGCTTTACACTTACTGGCATTATGGCTCATGCACATGGGGCATAAATAATTTGACATGTCAAATCGCATACCAAATCGGCAGCCATTGCTGGCAATAGCACCGTCTGAATCGGTGTGGCGCCGCACCGATTCCCAAAAATAGTTCCCGTACTACTTTTGACGCCTTCCGGGGGGCGATTTGTATAGATATCTGTGCAGGAACCAGCACAGATGTCCCTGAAATCGCTCCTGAAGAAGTCGGACTGACATGCGGGTATGAAATCAGCTGCACTCGCACGATTTCTATCCCGCAGTCAGTGTGAACCTTAACTAAAGCTGGACACACACTATACAATTTTTTTTTTTTTTTTTTAGATTTTTTCCTTTAGATTTACCAAAATCATATATTATGAGGTCAAACTTTAAAAGCCCTTTCACACTGGGGTGCTTTTCAGGCGTTTTAGTGCTAGAAATAGCGCCTGTAAAGTGCCACTCAAGCCTCCGCAGCGTGAGAGCACGAGCGCTTTCACACTGGAGCGATGCGCTTGCAGGACGGGGGGAAAAAAAAAAGTCCTTCAAAGCGCTTCAGCAGTGGCGCTTTTCACCCTTTCCTTGGCCGCTAGCGGGGGTTAAAAGCGCCCCACTAGCGGACAAAAAGCGCCGCTATAACAGCGGTAAAGCGCCGCTAAAACTAGCGGTGCTTCATGCGCTAACACCTCCCCCCGCTCCAGTGTGAAAGTAGCCCTTTGCCCCGTACACACGGTCGGACTTTGTTAGGACATTCCGACAACAAAATCCTAGGATTTTTTCCGACGGATGTTGGCTCAAACTTTTCTTGCATACACACGGTCACACAAAGTTGTCGGAAAATCCGATCGTTCTGAACGCGGTGACATAAAACACGTACGTCGGGACTAAAAACGGGGCAGTGGCCAATAGCTTTCATCCCTTAATTTATTCTGAGCATGCGTGGCACTTTGTCCGTCGGATTTGTGTACACACGATCAGAATTTCCGACATTAGATTTTGTTGTCGGAAAATTTTATAGCCTGCTCTCAAACTTTGTGTGTCGGAAAATCCGATGGAAAATGTGTGATGGAGCCTACACACGGTCGGAATTTCCGACAACAAGGTCCTATCACACATTTTCCGTCAGAAAACTCGACCGTGTGTACGGGGCATTAGAGTTTCAATTTGTATGCAATCAAGCAGGCCCTTGTACTACATGGCTTTAATAAGTCAAACAACAAAAAGTTGTATAGAGAGTATCCAGCTCTAGGGATATAAAAATATAAAAAAATTCCCCAAAGCTGCATTCGGAGAGGAGCTTATGAGTAGAATTTATGTGCATAAATGTGCCTAAACGCACACATAAGCATGTAAAATTTATTCCAGTGGCTAGAATAAATGAATATTCTGACCAGTAGAATTAGTTTATTTATGTCCATATGCTTCTAAGCACCATATGCGTATAAACGTACAATGAACTTTTTTTACACTTGATTATAGTAGATAAGAGTATTTTAATACGCCCGTGTGCATGAAGCCCAAGGGCTCATTCAGACAGGTGCTGCGACTCCTCCTCTGTGCTGAGCCGCTTTTTGCTGCATCTACCACGGATCTGCCCACAGGCCACCCATTAACGTGGATGCAGTTGCATGCCAACATCTGATATACAGGCAGGTGCATTGATCCAAATGCAGTGTCTGAGATCAGATCCATGCACCGCTCCCTCCCACATGCCAAATTTTGACAAGTGACTGTGTTCATGCAGTCGCTGTGTCTTCATCCACTTCTATAGGCTGCTTGCAAGCACCTCCAAAGGGGGGGATGCAGATGCAGCAGCCAGCGGCTCAGGTCTCAGCATCCCTCTGAATGATACCCAAGATTACATACTTGAAATACATTTTTATTTTTTGGGTCACATTAACAAAATAGAAATAAATAGGTTTCTCTCCAAAGCAGAACATACACTATATTACCAAAAGTATTGGGACACCTGCCTTTACATGAACTTTAATGGCATCCCAGTCTTAGTCCGTAGGGTTCGATATGGAGTTGGCCCACCCTTTGCAGCTATAACAGCTTCAACTCTTCTGGGAAGGCTGTCCATAAGGTTTAGGAGTGTGTCTATGGGAATGTTTGATCATTCTTCCAGAAGAGCATTTGTGAGGTCAGACACTGATGTGGACGAGAATGCCTGGCTCGCAGTCTGCGCTCTAATTCATCCCAAAGATGTTCTATCGGGTTGAGGTGGCAGGCCAGTTAACCCACAAAGTTGGGAGTATGAAATTGTCCAAAATGTCTTGGTGTGCTGACACCTTAAGAGTTCCCTTCACTGGAACTAAGAGGCCAAGCCCAACCCCTGAAAAATAAGCCCACACCATAATTCCCCCTCCACCAAATGATTTGGACCAGTGCACAAAGAAAGGTCCATAAAGACATGGATGAGTGATTTTGGGGTGGAGGAACTTGGCTGGCCTGCCAAGAGTCCTGACCTCAACCTGACAGAACACCTTTGGGATGAATTATGCCACGTACACACGTTCGGACTTTTCGACCGGACTTGGCTACGAACTTCCTTATTTTAGTCCAGTGTACGTCATCACGTACGAATCCGTCGGACTTTGGTGTGATCGTGTGTAGGCAAGTCCGGTCATTAGAAAGTCTGTTGAAAGTCCGCCAAAAATCCATCGAAAGTCTGTCGGACTTTTGTAGCTGAAAAGTCCGACCGTGTGTACGCGGCATTAGAGCACAGACTGCTCATCCAAATGCTCTTCTGGAAAAATGGTCAAACCTTCCCATAGACACACTCCTAAACCTTGTGGACGGCCTTCCCAGAAGAGTTGAAGCTGTTCTAGCTGCAAAGGGTGGGCCAACTCCACTCTACAGGCGAAGAATGGGATACTTTTAAAAGTTCACGTGCGTGTAATGGCAGGTGTCCCAATACTTTTGGTAATATAGTGTATTTACTATTTGGTAACTTTACAACCAAAACATGGCGTAACCCACACGGCTACATTTACACAGGAGAGTGAAGTTGGCACGTGCGCACAATGTTCTTCTTCCAGGCGGTGTACAGCAGAGGTGAGAACGCTGTGACAACGAGGAGCATGTTTTAACCTAGCTGTGGAGGAGTTGGTGAACGTGAGGAGGCCTGGCCAGTGCAGACTTGAACGATCGCTAACAAAGAAGAAGGTAAAGCTCTCCAGCAGAGGCGGCTCCTGGGCTGACAGTGTAAACTCACACACAGAGAGGCGCACACCATGTGCCTGCACAGACGCAGGCATGTTCCAGCACGGCTCTGCAGAAGGCGACAAACGGCCGCCTCATCCGGCAAAATGTCCTCTGCAGGCGGCTCCCACACAATATTATCAACATAAAACATGACAACTAGAAAGGGGGGGGGGGGGGGGGGTCACCCTGCTAAATTCTAGGGACCTCCTAGATGTCCTCACACTTTAAAGACTATTGCACTGGATATATTTTTCAAAATAAGTGCATGCATACTATGTAATGTATAAGTGTGAGGCTTCGTTCACACAGGCGTATATAAAAGCATGCCTGTCTGAGGTCCACATTTGTCCGCAGGTGTTCATGTATCCCGTCGCAGGCATTCCCATTCATGTCAATTGGGAAGCAGGAGCTTCATGGACAAAGCCGCTGCTATACAGATGAGGAAACCCAAAACGCAGGCAGTGTGCGTTCGGGGACGTGAACTCTAACGGTTGTCAAAATTGGGAGCAGCTTCTGCATCCCAACTGACATGAAGTCTAGGTTCGCATTGAATGCAGCTTTGAAATCATACAATTTTACTTGAAATCGCACGATTTCAAAGTTGCATGTCAGTGCAGGTGCAAGTCTAGGCTGACATCTGTGCGACTCTATGCAATTCGCACCTTACAATCGCCAAAAGTAGTGCAGAAACCACTTTTTCAAATAGGTGAGGCACACAACGTTTGCATCACACAGCTTTGAACAGTTCCATTGCCGACAATAGGGTGCGTCTTCTCATGCGATTTGACCTGTCAAATCGCACAGGTGTGAACAGGGCTGCCTGCACAAGGATACATGAACACCTGTGCATTCCTATGCGGGCAAACATGGCCCTTGTACAGGTGTATGCCTAAGTAAACAAGCCTTAACACTTCCAGGTATTTATTAAGGCTGTAGTCACACCTTGGCGTTTTGAATTGCAGGCAGATCTGCCACAGTTCTGCCCGCAATTTCAAGACGCCCAGGTGTGAATGACAAATCCCAGAACGCACATTTGAGATGTCAATAATTTGAATGGCACCTAAAATCGTGGTGCGGTTTTGCCACAATAAATCGCTCTGCAAACCGCATTAGGTGAAGCTTGTTGGAAATTGTGATGTCTGTGCAGTTCTTGGCAGTGTTCAAACGTCGGACACAGATTGGCCCGCTGCTGCAGCCTCTCATCTTGTGACTGGCTACAAAGTTTAAATGTTGCTGTCTGATCACTTGGGGAGAGAAGACTGAGGAAATGCTTCCTCCCACCTGCAGCAGACTGCTGATGACATCATCTAAGCCTAGGCAAAGTCACTGCACTGGAGCTTAAAGTGATTGTAAAGTTTAAAAAAAAAAAAAAAAATCATGTCATACTTTCCTCCGCTGTGCAGTTGGTTATGCACTCCGATCCTCCTCTTTTGGGGTCCCTCCTCGGCGCTCCCAGCTCCTCCTCTTCTCGAGTGTCTCGTCGGAGAAGCGCTCTTCGATGGGACACCCGTGCGGGTGTGCTCCAATGTCCTGCTGCTAAGTCTGTTGACATAGACAGCAGGACTCGGCTCGGCCCCCCCCCCCCCCCCCGGCGCCCACATCCTTGGATTTGATTGACAGCAGCGGGAGCCAACGGCTGCGCTGCTATCAATCTATCCAATCAGGACATGAGACACCGGCCGGAGTTGGTGTGCTCGTTCCTGTCACGCGAATTTCGGGGCTCAAAGTATAAGGGGGGCTCTGGGCGCTGCTGCAGTAAAGAAGGGTTTTCACCTTAATACATTAAGGTGAAAAACGGCGAGGGTTTACAACACCTTTATTGCAATAGTAAAGCCCGCTTTGCTATTTTTATAAGCTTACCTGTAGGTAAAATGAATATCTCCTAAACGTGCACTGTTTTGGAGATATTTACTGTGGACACAGTTAGTGACGTATCTGGCGCATGTGCTCTGAAAGTCCAGCATACCGTTCCGGACCTTCAGAGCTTCATGCTGTAACTGAGAGCTCCTGCAGGCATGGGCAGGAGTAACGTCATTGGTGCTCCAATCACATCGCCAAAGCCTGTGGACCTGGAAGAGAGATCGGGGTAAGATGTCGGCCCTCTCAGCGGTGACAGCACGCCGCTGGAGGGCTTTGTTCTAAGGCAAGTATCTCAATGTATGCGATGCATACTAGCACCTTATGCAATTGTCTTATAGGCCTTTTTTTTTTGTTTTTTGTAACTGCCGTGGTTTACTACCGCTTTAAAAAAAAAAAAAAAAAAAAAAAAAAAAAAAACACTTTCAATAGTATACAAAAAGGCCTGTTTTGCCAGCCCCCTGCCCCTCCCAAAAAAATGTCATTACCTCAGCCTTGCACCTTATGTTTGCCATGGAGGGTCCACCTGCAGAACAGTTTTTTCTCTGGAGATTTTTTTAGAATACATATACGGTGCGGTATATATTGAGACCTTAGAAATGTATTCATGCAGACTTGTAGGCCAAGGCCTTGTTTACATGGGTATATTACAGCATACACCCGTGTGAGGGCCAGCCACGTTTACCTCAGGTGTTCCATGCAGGAAGTCTCATTCGTGTCAACTGGGACACAGCCGCCGCTCCCAATTTGACATCCGTGTGGGTGAAAGACCCCAAATGTAGACAGTGTGCGATTGGGGGCTGTGCACCAACATGAGTGTGAGAGAGCGGCTGTGTCTGTGCAGCAGTTGTATCCCAGTTGACATGAAAGGGAATGCCTGCATGGAACACATGGGTGTACACTGTAAAGCGCAGGTATGAAGGAGACCTTATTGAATGGTCAAGTAAACAAGGATGGAGTTTTTTTGGGCATGATATGTAAACTCAAGGTGTGTGCGACCCTCGTACAAATGGTAATAGTACAACCGACCAGGCCCAGTGCAACACCTATTTTACAGGTTTTTTTTCTTTTAGGTCTTTAATGGAGTATGTCACTTACAATAAAGTGACGTACACAAATCAGCATTAGTATTCGTAAAAAGAGTGCAATAAACATAAACTGACAGGAAAACCGTCCAGGTTTTTTTTTTTCCCCCTCCGCTAAATGCCCCTCTATGTTAGTCTATGTGTCCAAGCATACATAGGCATTTAGGCGGCAGAAATCTGGACACACTTAGGCTTGATTCACACCTATGCATTTTTAGTGCTTTTTGCATTTTGCAGATTTGCACTACAGCCCATTTAACATGGTTTCCTATAGAATACTTTCTGTAGAGCAAATCTGCAAAATGCAAAAAGCACTAAAAATGCATAGGTGTGAATCCAGCCTAAGACCTCTTCCACACAGCCGCACCAGCGCTAAAGCACTGATCATTTTAGCGGCGCTCTAGCGCTGTTTAAGCTATGCTTTTGCAACACTTTTGGGACGTTAGTGGGGCGCTTTTAACCCCAAAGAATAGGTTAAAAACACCCCCGCATTGCAGCTCTTTCTAAGCGCTTTTCAGGCGCTTTGGAAGTGCTGCCCATTCATTTCAATGGGGAGGGCGTTTTGGAAGCGCTGCATACAGTGCTCCGAAACCGCCCCAAAGATGCTGCTTGCAGGACTTTTCCTAACGTCCCACAAGCGCTCCGCCCCGGTGTGAAAAGACACACTGAAATTAATGGGAAGCGGTTTTCAGGCGCCATTTAGAGGCTTTTTCTAGCGCTAAAACGCCTGAAAACCACCTCAGTGTGAAAGGGGTCTTAGGCCAGGTTCAAATATGTGTGAACTGGATGTGGGTTTCCCCGCATCCAAATCACATGATATGCGAGTGTGACCAGCTCTCAATGGAGACGGTTCACACAGGTCTGGGGTGGCCACAGAGACGACTGCAAAAGGATCCTGTGCGTGTTTGGGTTCGGTTCAGGTGCGAATTCAGGCAAAAATTCGGACCTGAACGGGTAAAAGGAGACACACTGGACCCCAGGCATGAACCCGCAGTCGCATATGAACCCGGCCTAAAACTACATTCAGGAGAGGAGCACTTGGGCAGAATAATTGACAGACGTGCCTAAATGGGTGTAAAACACTCCTAAGCGCTAGGTGCATTTGAGTGTTCATTTATAATAATGGGCAGAATAAAATAATTTTGGCCAAAGAAATAAATGAACGTCCAAATGCTTGACACACCTGAACGCGTCTAAACGTGCAACACGTTTGAAAAACGCTGCCTCAGGCACATTTTAATGCTGCTTTTCTCCTGTCAGGATAAAGGCGTTCAGAAGGGCCTAGTGTGCATGAGATCTTAGGCTTTATTTCCGCTTGCAGTTGGTTGAGCTGCGTTTATGTCGCTTCCTCTTAAGCTGCAAAAGGAAAGGTACAGGGGTGTACACATGCCATGGCTAAAATGAACCCCCCCTCCCCCCCTAGGGCATTCAGCAGTCAGTACCACTGGTTGGACACAACCCGTTTAACTGAATAGGGCCATGCTGCAACATGCAGCTGTGGCGTGTTGGTGCACGGTACAGGCAGGGAGGAGGTGACATACCTTTATTAAATGGCCTCTAAAGAGTGATCCAAAGATTACTCTTCAGAGGGCAAAGCTTGTATTCTAATCTACAAGTAACTCTTCCAAGAGGACCACAAAAGTTTGGTAGGACTGCGAAATGCCGCCAGCTGAGAACACCTGAGAAGCGGTGCAGAACCTTCCGTCTCATACAGACGACACATTTGCCCACACAGTGTAAAAACTGAACTGCCCTTTGGCTGTACACACATCATGTCGTGTACAACCCTCTGCCAGCAACCTGGAAAAAAAATCATTGACAGGCTGAAACACGGTTTGGATGGAGGTACTTCCGAGCTGTACAGGGAGGTATGTCCCTAGAAAAGTCAGGCATAGGGCCCTGTATGCGAGTACCGCTCAGATAGGCGTATTTCAGCCCGTCATTGATTTCTACAGGCTGATGGCAGAGGGCTGGACACACCACCCGGGCCTCCCACATCCCGAAATACAACACGGTTTTCTGGTGCATGAGGTCCTAGATGGGTATAGAAGAGATCACTGTATTCACCATCACAGTATACAATGAATCCGGACACAGCAATACACATCTGTTATTCCACAAGCAATGTACTACACATCCAACCACAAAATACACAGACAGCATGGAAATGATTGAACACACTTTGTGCACAAGTATCAATCTTTTTCAATAAAAAAAAAAACAGCATTCATTGGAATAAAAACCAGCAACAAAATTCCAGAAGATTAGTAAAGCTGGCCATATAAATTACAATCTGATTGTAGGATTTCCATTAGATGTGGGGGGAACCAAACAATCTATTCTCTTTGTATCTATTTCCTTACCACTACATTGCTGGTAGAGCCAAGGCTGCTTTCTCGTAAGCAGTGAAGCGTCGCTCGTTCGCTTCTCTGCCGCTAGCGGGGTCCTTTTAACCCCAAAAAAGGGGTTAAAAACTCCTGTGTTGCGGCGCTTCCGAAACGCTGCCCATTCATTGTATACAGCGCTCCCAAACCGCCCCAAACATGCTGCTTGCAGGACTTTTCCGAACGTCCCGCCAGCGCACCGCCTGGGTGTGAAAGCACCCATTGTAATGAATTGGAGGCAGTTTTCAAGCGCTATTTCTAGTGCTAAAGCGCCTGAAAACTGCCTCTCCGTGAAAGGAGTCTAATAAACATTGAGGGGGAGATTTGCTAAGGGTCCTTTCACACTGAGGCGGTTTGCAGGCGCTATTGCGCTAATAATAGCGCCTGCAAACCGACCCGAAAGTGCCGCTGCTTTAATTTCAGTGTGAAAGCCCCGAGGGCTTTTACACTGGAGCGATGCGCTGGCAGGACGGGAAAAAAAAGTCCTGCTAGCAGCATCTTCAGAGCAGTGAAGGAGCGGAGTGTATACCGCTTCTTCACCGCTCCTGCCCATTGAAATCAATGGGACGGCGCGGCTATACCGCCGGCAAAGCGCCTCTGCAGAGGCGCTTTGCGGTGGTTTTAACCCTTTCTCGGCCGCTAGCAGGGGGGTAAAACCCCCCCCGAATACTGGCGGTAAAGCGCCGCTTACAATAGCGGCGCTTTACCGCCGACAACGCCCCCGCCCCAGTGTGAAAGGACCCTAAAACTGGAGAGTGCGAAATCTGGTGCAGCTGTGCACAGAAACCAATCAGCTTCCAGGTGTTTTTGCCAAAGTTTAATTGAACAAGCTGAAGTTAGAAACCGATTGGCTACCATGCAGAGTCCAGTTTTACTAAATCAACCCCATTGTGCAATCAGACTGCAATCTGCATGAACAACCTACTTTAAAGTGTTACTAAACCCACAATAGTACAATCAGTGTGTATATGCAGTAAATCATGCTTGTTATACTCACTGTGGAACCTAAGGGGTTAACCCTCTGCATTGTGTAAAAAGGCTGTTTCATCCTGTCTTCTCTGAGCCTCCCCTTCTTTTACTGTCCCAAATCCATCTGCCTATAGTACAGAGCCCTGGGGGCACTCTGCACATGCTCAGTTTGGTGTGGATTGCTAGAGGGTTTTTTTTTTTGGGAGGATACATGTGATCAGCACAGGGCCAATCAGCACTGTCCAGACAGAGGGTCAGGGGTCCTACAGCCTCATTAGGATAGAATGAAAACTCTTCCTGCATGCTTTAACCAGACACTGATAAAAGTCACAAGACTGCTATATACTGCTGATGAGAAAAAGGTATCTAGCAGTTTATATTTACTAAAAATAATTGCTTTTCCATGTTCTGTGGGACATCAGATATAGTGAATGCAGAGTCCTGGGTTTAAATGGAATGTAATTTGAGGGCCTGCCTGAGCAATCTGTTTAATCTCTACCAGTCAGGAAGACCCATGCACTACATAGCTGTTGGCACATCCATTGTACAATCAAATTTGAACATCTATGGTTTGCCTTTTCTTACATAGATCATACATGTATGGATAAAATTGCTCAACAAGTATGATGTCATCCCGTAATCAACTCCAATAAAGATCCATGTGATCCATGAAAAACGGTTTCCATTGTTGGCAATTCCAGCTGAACTAAACCAATCTGGTCCTCGTTGTGATGATCATTTCTGAGTAAAAGACTAAAAACGATTGTATTTCCGGCACTGGGCCGGTAACACCGTCAGACCAAAACAGATCTAAGCCCTTGTTCACATTGAATGTGGCTTTGAAATTGTGCAACTTCATCTGTAAAAATCGCATGATTTCAAAGTCACATGTCAATGCGACTTCATGCACAGATGTCTATCCAAAGCGCAGCTGAAACCATCAAAAGTGGTGCAGGAATTAGGCACCGCAAAGATGGCGTCTCCCCGATTTGAACAGTGCTGCTATTGCTGACAATAGGGGGCGACTTATCATGCGATTTGACCTGTCATATTGCATGACAAGTCGCTCCAGTGTGAACGGGGGGCTTAAAGCCGAGACATTTCCAGGCCGAGGGCTGATCAGTGACCGTGCCACTTTGTATTCGCAAATGAAAGCAGGTAGGTGTGCAATAAAGGTTGGCAGTCGTGTGATGGCACAAGATCTGCTGACAACAAGGAGAGATCTGCTGAAGAGGACAGGGATTCGTTCTGCTATAGATCTCTGGCTGGCCGTATACATCAAAATGTTCCATATCATGTCACAGATTATACTACTCAATGTAGAAACACAGGTCATGTTTTTTTTTTTAATTCAGTTTTTGGAGTGGACAGGGGTTAGAACACCTGTCAGGTTTTTATTGCCGTTTCTCCATTTGGGAGATTCACCCTCTCCACTTGTCACCAAGAAAAGAAATCCCAAATGTTGGTGTTGTCACCAGAACAGGAATAGAAAGGAAAACTTCCAATAGGGACACCAGTTCTGGTGACAACCAGGGATTCCAACACTTTGGAAGTATTTCCACCCACTTCCTGTTTTAGCTATGGGACAGGAAGTGAAGGGAAATCTCCCCAATGGGACATAGATAGCATTTTTTTTTTTTGCCAGGGGTCATAACCCTTCCTGCATCCAAAATGGAAAAAAAAAAAATCAAAGTTTTGCCTTCAGTTCTAACCAGACCAAAGCAAGAGACGCCGTTCACTTCCAATTCATTCCTTCATCTACAGGCGTCAGTAAGTTTGTTAGTGGTTCTAATCCCGGTATCCTGGCCACAGACGTGACAACTTCCAGGGGATGACAACCACTTTACAAGGACCGGGAAAGGAACCTGCTCTATGAACTGACAGCCTCATTGCAGGTTATTAGGGAAAAAAATGAACACAACCAGAAACAAATGACAATTCATCACAAGAGATACAAGTTTTGTGTTTGTTTCAATTCCATTCTTGTCGTTGATCAAAAACCTCTCATCTCCATTTATGGGGATTGGATTCCAGAAGTGTCTGGAAAGGTGTGTGTGTGATTAGTGCAATCTTCCTACCGAACGCACCACTAATAGCGATCGTTTTCTAAACATAGCAAACAATGAAACAATAAAGTGGAACTAAACACAAGAACAGAAATGTCAGGTATTACACCCGTCCTTACAAGTGCTGACAGCATCCATCTCATCACCAATCCTGACCCACAATGTACTGCAGACAGGTTAGTGTATCTATGGAGTCATGTCACTGGGGACCCCATTATAGGAGCGATGTCACTGGGGACCCCATTATAGGAGCGATGTCACTGGGGACCCCATTATAGAGCGATGTCACTGGGGACCCCATTATAGAGCGATGTCTCTGGGGACCCCATTATAGAGCGATTTCTCAGGGGACCCCATTATAGAGCGATGTCTCAGGGGACCCCATTATAGAGCGATGTCTCAGGGGACCCCATTATAGAGCGATTTCTCAGGCGACCCCATTATAGAGCGATGTCTCAGGGGACCCCATTATAGAGCGATGTCTCAGGGGACCCCATTATAGAGCGATGTCTCAGGGGACCCCATTATAGAGCGATGTCTCAGGGGACCCCATTATAGAGCGATGTCTCTGGGGACCCCATTATAGGAGCGATGTCACTGGGGACCCCATTATAGAGCGATGTCTCAGGGGACCCCATTATAGAGCGATGTCTCAGGGGACCCCATTATAGGAGCGATGTCACTGGGGACCCCATTATAGGAGCGATGTCACTGGGGACCCCATTATAGGAGCGATGTCACTGGGGACCCCATTATAGAGCGATGTCTCTGGGGACCCCATTATAGAGTGATGTCTCAGGGGATCCCATTATAGAGTGATGTCTCAGGGGATCCCATTATAGAGCGATTTCTCAGGGGACCCCATTATAGAGGGATGTCTCAGGGGACCCCATTATAGAGCGATGTCTCAGGGGACCCCATTATAGAGCGATGTCTCAGGGGACCCCATTATAGAGCGATGTCTCAGGGGACCCCATTATAGAGCGATGTCTCAGGGGACCCCATTATAGAGCGATGTCTCTGGGGACCCCATTATAGAGCGATGTCTCTGGGGACCCCATTATAGAGCAATGTCTCTGGGGACCCCATTATAGAGCAATGTCTCTGGGGACCCCATTATAGAGCAATGTCTCTGGGGACCCCATTATAGAGCAATGTCTCTGGGGACCCCATTATAGAGCAATGTCTCTGGGGACCCCATTATAGAGCAATGTCTCTGGGGACCCCATTATAGAGCAATGTCTCTGGGGACCCCATTATAGAGCAATGTCTCTGGGGACCCCATTATAGAGCAATGTCTCTGGGGACCCCATTATAGAGCAATGTCTCTGGGGACCCCATTATAGAGCAATGTCTCTGGGGACCCCATTATAGAGCAATGTCTCTGGGGACCCCATTATAGAGCAATGTCTCTGGGGACCCCATTATAGAGCAATGTCTCTGGGGACCCCATTATAGAGCAATGTCTCTGGGGACCCCATTATAGAGCAATGTCTCTGGGGACCCCATTATAGAGCAATGTCTCTGGGGACCCCATTATAGAGCAATGTCTCTGGGGACCCCATTATAGAGCAATGTCTCTGGGGACCCCATTATAGAGCAATGTCTCTGGGGACCCCATTATAGAGCAATGTCTCTGGGGACCCCATTATAGAGCGATGTCTCTGGGGACCCCATTATAGAGCGATGTCTCTGGGGACCCCATTATAGAGCAATGTCTCTGGGGACCCCATTATAGAGCGATGTCTCAGGGGACCCCATTAGAGAACAATTTTACTGGGGATAGAGTGATGTCACTGGGGACCCCCTATAGAGTGATGTCATTATAAAGGATGTCACTAGGACCCCCATACGGAGTGATGTCTATGGGGACCCCCTCCTAGAGGATATCCCCGGGCCCCCCTTATCGAGTGCTGTCACTGGGGTGCCCCCTTCTAGTGGTTGTCACTGGGGTGCCCCCTTCTAGTGGTTGTCACTGGGGTGCCCCCTTCTAGTGGTTGTCACTGGGGTGCCCCCTTCTAGTGGTTGTCACTGGGGTGCCCCCTTCTAGTGGTTGTCACTGGGGTGCCCCCTTCTAGTGGTTGTCACTGGGGTGCCCCCTTCTAGTGGTTGTCATTTGGGACCCCCTTCTAGAGGATACCCCCCGATATAGAGTGACATCACTGGGCCCCCCATTATGGAGGATGACACCGGGCCCCCTCCTCCGCTCACCTGCATCGGTCTCCGGCTCTCTCGTCTCCCCAGCAGCGCTCAGCCCGACACATCCAGTAATAATCGGGGCGATGATAGATCGGTAATCCTCGTTGTCAGTCCCGGCCCCCCGCTCCCCCCGCTCCTCCGAGCTCCGATCATCCCGGGCTGGGAAGTTTGTCTGGAGAGAAGGAGGAGGAGGGAGCCGAACCTGGGCTGGTGAGTCGGGGGGGAGGAGCCGGAGGAGGGGCCGGGGGAGGAGCCGAGGGAGGGGGTATGGGTGCTGAGTACATAGATGGTCCCCTCTCCTGACATCACACCGCTGGAATCCCCGGAATGTGCGGCCACTGGGGATGTTACTTCGCCTTTATTAATCAAAGGATGGAGGGAGGAGGAGGGGGGGAGAGCACATGGGACCTGCTCCATGAGAAGACATCTACAGCACTGACTGCACTCCCACCTCCCCTCACCACAAGAGCTTGCAATCTATTGCAGAACTTCCACAGATGATTAGGAGGGGGATGGGGCTCATTTAGATCTGTACCTGTCCATACAGGTGAATGATTATCATTGGTCAGGTGCGCCGCCATATGTCAGCGCTCATTTTCTGCGTTGTCATACGTTATTGATCCGCGTTTTAGAATTTAGGATTTGAAATGGAGTCGTCAGCCACTGTCCAAGGTGTTTGTATCCTTCAGGTGCAATGTACACAGCGCTCTACATGTACTGTACATCCACATCAGTCCCCGCCCACAATTAGGGATGAGCTTGGGATTGGTCTGATCTCAAAAGGAAGCGCTCCCCATCGCCCACTGCCAGCCAATCAACTGGGGCCACAGCATTCCCCACCCCTCAGCTGCACCTACACAAAGGGGCGGGGACGCTCCTGACATCATTGATCTAATATGATGTCATATTAGGACAATGTCAACACAATATGGGCATGTGGTCATATTAAAGTGGGGTTCCACCCAAAAAAATAAAAATACCTGAAAAATTCTAAAAAACGAAACAAAAAAACATTTGGATATTTTTTTTTTTTTTTTACTTACCTCTAAATGCCTGTTGCTAGGGGGTCCCTCGTAGTCTGCCTCTTCCAGTGCCTGGGCTGGTGACATCACTTCCCCCTCGGCACAGGAAGGGCTCCGCTCTGCTCGCTCCCTCCTGTCAATCATCTGGGACCCATTACAGGTCCCAGGTGATTGAGCGGCCAATCACGGCGCGCGGCGCCGCTCGTGCATGCGCAGCGGGTGCCAGGCTGTGAAGCCACAGCCCGGCGCCCACAGTTGAAATGCCGAGCGGAGGGGGGAGAAAAGCGGGGCTTCGATCCCCCGCATCGCTGGACCCAGGGACAGGTAAGTGTCCAATTAAAAGTCAGCAGCTGCAGTATTTGTAGCTGCTGACTTTTAATTTTTTTTTTTTTAATGGAGCCCCTGGGTGGAACTCCTCTTTAAGTCAATGTTGTCACCAGTATTCTCCCCCCTTTGTAATGTCAGCTGCGTTGGATAGAATGCCCTGACAGGAGCCAAGTGATCTACAGTGCCATGAAAAAGTATTCATACCCCTTGAAATTTTCCACAGTTTGTCAGGTTACAACCAAAACTGTAAATGTATTTTATTGGAATTTTATGTGATAGACCAACACAAGGTGGCACATAATTGGGAAGTGGAAGGATAATGATAAATGGTTTTCAATTTTTTTTACAAATAAATATGTGAAAAGTGTGGGGTGCATTTGTATGGTGCCCCCCCTGAGTCAATACTTTGTAGAACCACCTTTCACTGCAATTACAGCTGCAAGTCTTTTTGGGGATGTCTCTACCAGCTTTGCACATCTAGACAGTGACATTTTTGCCTGTGAACAGCAATTTTCATGTCTTGTCACAGATTCTCTATTGGATTTAGGTCTGGACTCTGACTGGGCCATTCTGAATATGTTTTGATCTAAACCATTTCATTGTAGCTCTGGCTGTATGTTTAGGGTCGTTGTCCTGTCCAGTATCAAGTCTTTTGCAGACTCTAACAGGTTTTCTTCTAAGATTGCCCTGTATTTGGCTCCATCCATCTTCCCATCAACTCTGACCAGCTTTCCTGTCCCTGCTGAAGAAAAGCCTCCCCACAACATGATGCTGCCACCACTATGTTTCACAGTGGGTATGGTGTGTTCAGGGTGATGTGCAGTGTTAGTTTTCCACCACACAAATCGTTTTGCTTTTAGGCCAAAAAGTCAAATTTGGTCTCATCTGACCAGAGCACCTTCTTCCACATGTTTGCTGTGTCCCCCACATGGCTTCACGTAAACTGCAAACGGGACTTCTTATGGCTTTTCTTACAACAATGGCTTTCTTCTTACCACTCTTCCATAAAGGTCAGATTTGTGGAATTCACGACTAATAGTTGTCCTGTGGACAGATTCTCCCACCTGAGCTGTGGATCTCTGCAGAGTTACCATGGGCCTTTGGCTGCTTCTCTGATGAATGCTCTCCTTGCCCGGCCTGTCAGTTTAGGTGGACGGCCATGTCTTGGTAGGTTTGCAGTTGTGCCATACTCTTTCCATTTTTGGATGATGGATTAAAAAGTAATAGAAGGTAATAGAAGAGGAATCTTCCAATGGGGACACTAGTTCTGGTGACCTAGAGGTCCCCAAGGAATTCCCTTAATTTGCAGGGATTTCCTCTTTCTTCCTGTTTGGTTATGGGGCAGGAAGTGAAGGAAAATCTACCCGGAATATGGGTGCAACATGTAACATGTTATGAAAGGTGAACTTATCCTTTACTCTATCCAAAATTAAAAAAAAAAGTTTTGCCTATAGTTCTACTTCAACTTACTCCAAGGTTTGTGTATTACGGTGTACAGACCACTACACCAGCAGCATGGGGCATCACAAGTGGTATGTGCAGCCAGGTCCGGAAGGGTGAAGCTTACCCTTTAATTATAGAGTCCTTTACATCTATCCAAAATGAGGGAAAACTGAGAATGGAAGTGGGACAGAAGGACTGTCCCTCCAGTTGTTGAGAGCGATGTACAATTCTATTCCTCCATACCTCGTATTTACATCACCTCTAGCAACCAATCGTTGAGCGGCAAGGATGTGCAGTAACCTCAAGCAACCAATCAGCAAGCGGTAAGGATGTGCAGTAACCTCTAGAAAAAGAAATGATGCGCTGTAACCTCTAGCAACTAATCAGTGAGTTGTAATGTGTGCTGTAGCCTCTAGTAACCAGTCAGTGAGCGGTAATGCTGTAACCTCTGGAAACCAATCTTTGCCTTATTTGCTGATTTTGAGTCTAGCTGCCATTTATTGTGTGTATCAGAGCAGGTGGAGAACAAAATTGCATGCGGGGGGGGGGTGGCCCAAGAAAATGTTTTCCCATGGTCCTATCAATATGAAAGACGGCAGTGTGTTTTGTAAAGTAGTGCATGCACTACTTATGGTGTGGTGCAATGCGTTTTCAGCCCATTCATTTGAATGGGCTGAAATCGCACTGCACTCAAATCACAGGGGAACGCAAGCGGGTTCCTGAGTGATTCTTGGTGTGAACTGACCCTTAGGCTGAAAACAGACTACAGCACTGCGATGCACAGTAGTAACATATGACATACGTTGGCACACTGCGGTGTCATTCATTTTGAATGGCAGTGAGCACAACGCACTAAGGCTCTATTCACACCTGAGCGTAGCCGCTGTTTTTTTTTTTAGCTTTTTCGTGAGTGTTTTTGGAGCAGCACCACTCATTTCAATGGACCTCCCTCCGCTCCAAAAACACTCCAAAGAAGCTCATGTACCAAATCTTGGCACAGAGCCAGGAGTGTTTGGCGTTGTGATTTTTGCCATGACTTTAGTGCGTTCTGTTGCTCGACAATCGCAGCAAAATCTCACCATGTTTGGGGTGCCGTTTAGATACGGCATTCGTTATTTCGGAAAATTAGTAACTTTGGATAAATTCATATTCATTACGTTCACTAACAGCCAAATTTGAAAGGAAATTCCAATACCTATAATTTAGTAGTTAGTTATTAGTTATTATTTCAGATTTTCTTATTTACCGAATTTTTGGAATTTCAAGTTTTCAGATTTCTAATTTCTGAATTCTTGATTTTCCGAATTTTCAGATTTTTGAATTTGTGAATTTTCGGATATTCGATTTCCGAATTTCTTAATATTCGAATTTTCGGATTTCGATTTTCCGAATTTTAGAATTTCGTAAATTCGAAATCCGGAAATTCGTAAATCCGTAAATTTTGAATTTTCAAATTTAGGAATATTCAGAAAAAATTGTTATAACGGATTATCGTTAATTCGGGTATTTACGAATTTACAAATATGTTGAAATTCGTTAAAAAACGAATTTGGAACAAAACGAATTGCACATGTCTAATTCATTTTACCTTTTAGATATTAAAGATAAGGCCAGAAAAAAAAAACAAAGAATATCCAAAGATCCGTTCACATATTTGGGGTTTAACCTGCACATCGGAATGCACTTATACACATCATCATCAAAGGCAACGTTATAGATAGAGCCTGTCTACATCTCTGCACAGGTCCATTTTTTGGTCCCCTTTCATGCATTTTGAGGTATCTGCAGACACATACAGTGCCTTCAAAAAGTATTCATACCCCTTGAAATTTTCCATATTTTGTCATGTTACAACAAAAAACGTAAATACACTTTATTGGGATTTTATGTGATAGACTAACACAAAGTGACACATAATTGTGAAGTGGAAGGAAAATGATAAATGGTTTTCCAAATTTTTTTTTACAAATAAATATGTGAAAAGTGTGGCGTGCATTTGTATTCAGCCCCCCTAAGTCTATACTTTATAGAATCATCTCTCTCTGCAATTACAGCTGCAAGTCTGTTTGGGGATGTCTCTACCAGCTTTGCACGTCTAGAAAGTGACATTTTTGCCCATTTTTCTTTGCAAAATAGCTCAAGCTCTGTCAGATTAGATGGAGAGCGTCTGTGAACAGCAATTTTCAAGTCTTGCCACAGATTCTCAATTGGATTTGGTTCTGGACATTGACTGGGTCATTCTAAAACATGAATATGTTTTGATCTAAACCAGGGGTCTCCAAACTATGGCCATCCTGTTCTTCAGAAACTACAATTACGATCATGCCTAGTCATGTCTGTGAATGTCAGAGTTTTACAATACCTCATGGGATGTGTAGTTCCACAACATCTGGAGGGCCATAGTTTGGAGATCCCTGATCTAAACCATTCCATTATAGCTCTGGCATTCAGTGCTGCACAATGACTAGCTTGGGGTGAAGCTACATGTGAACAGCAATGGCTGCTGTCAGCCTGTCTGTACTTTGTACGGGCTGAGCGGCTGCCGCCATTCAGGTGCACCTGTCATTCCAGCCGCAATAATTCACTGATTCTTGCAGCTGGAATCCAGTGTATGTGGCTAAGGCCATGTGAAGGAGGCCTTAATCCATCATCCGAAAATGGAAAGAGTATGGCACAACTGCAAACCTACCACGACATGGCCGTCCACCTAAACTGACAGGCCGGGCAAGGAGAACATTAAACAGAGAAGCATCCAAGAGGCCCATGGTAACTCTGGAGGAGCTGCAGAAATCCACAGCTCAGGTGGGAGAATCTGTCCACAGGACAACTATTAGCCGTGAACTCCACAAATCTGACCTTTATGGAAGAGAGCCAAGAAGAAAGCCATTGTAGAAAGGAAGCCATAAGAAGTCCTGTTTGCAGTTTATACACTTGATTGCAGCTGCAAAAATCAGTGAATTCTTGCGGCTGGAATGACAGGTGCATCTGAATGGCGGCAGCAGCTCAGCCCATACAAAGTATTAACAGGCTGACAGCAGCCATCACTGTTCACATGTAGCTTCTCCCCAAGCTTTTACCTGCAATTAGGAATGGGTGTCTGAGCCTGGACACAGCAGTGCTGCACAGTCATTGTGCTTTACTGCGAAGACAGTAGGGGTTTCCACAATTGTGTTTTCAGAATGCCATTTCTGCCATGCACTTGCTCAAAGCTGTTAAAGGGGTTGTAAACCCTTGTGTTTATGCATTAAGGTGAAAAAACACCTGCCCCCCCCCCCCGTTTTACTTTACTGAGCCCTAGAACTTCAACCGGCGGAGACGCGCTGTCCCTCTGCCCGGGGGGGTTCTCGGCTCTTGATTGGATAAATTGATAGCAGAGCAGCCATTGGCTCCCGCTGCTGTCAATCAAATCCAATGACGCGGGGGGCGGGGCTGAGTTATACATTCGCCGGCTATGGACGCCGAATGCTGGACTCGGGAGCGGGCCCGCAAGGTAAACCCCCGGAGAACGTTTCTCCTAGGGGGTTATACGATGTAGGAAGGAGCCACCGAGGGACCCCACTCTGTGAAAAATGAGCTGCACAGTGAAGGTAAATATGACATGGTTTTTTTTTGTTTTTTTTTAATAATCAAAGCTTTACAATCACTTTAAGCCTCTTTTCTGCATCTGCTTGTTGGCTTGATTGTTGCTGCTTATCTTCAGCTTGATACTCACCACACTCCTGTGGTGCCTGTCCTTCCCTTGGCTTTGAATACTGGCTATAATTCTGTGCTTTCTGACTTTAACTAGGCTTTGACTATGGACCACATGTCTGTGCTGCCTGCCCAGACCTTGGTTTGACTACCAACCACTCTCCTGTGCTAATTGATCTGACCTAGGTTTTGACCACTGAACACACCCTTGTGCTGCCTGCCCTGTTGTAGGTTTTGACTACTGACCATACTCATGTCCTGCTTGACCTGACCTAGGGTTTGATTACTGACCCCCCTCCTGTACTACCTGTCCATATGTAGACTTTGACTACTGATCACACTCCTCTGCTCTTTGCCCTCCCTTTGTTTTTGACTATTGACCTCAATCCTGTGCTGTCTACTTTACTGTGGCTTTAATTACCAATTATACTCCTGTGCTTTCTGCTCTGACCTTGACTTTGACTACTGAATAAATGTAAGTACTGCTTTCCCTGACTTTAGTAGACATGACCACTGACCACACCACTGTGCTGTTTACCCTGACCTATGCTTTCATTCCCGATCATACTCTGGTGCTGCCTGCCCTGATCTTGGCTCTTACTCACACTCCTTTGCCACCTGCCACAGCTTTGGTTTTGACTACTGATCATACTCTTACACTGCCTGCACTGAACTAGGTTTTGACTACTGGCCATACTCATGTGCTACTTGACCTGGCCTAGAGTTTGACTACTGACAACACTCCTGTACTAACTGTCCATATGTAGACTTTGACTACTGATCACACTCTTCTGCTACCTACCCCTACTTTGTTTATTTATCATTGAATAAATGCAAGTACTGCTTGCCCTAACTTTAGTAGACATAAGCACTGACCACTCCGCTGTGCTGTTTACCCTGACCTAAGCTTTGATTCCCGATCATACTCTGGTGCTGCCTGCCCTGATCTTCACTCTTACTCACACTCCTTTACCAGTGCCACCCGCCATAACTTTGGTTTTGACTACTAATTACACTCCTGTGCTGCCTGCCCTCACTTGGGTTTTGACTACCAACTGTACTCTTGTGTTGCCTGTTCAGACCTTGACCTTGCTTTGTCTATGGACTGCAATGTTGTTCTGACACAAATTGCAGTTTTTGTCTACAAGGTCTGAGTCACTTATCTAAAGTAAAGTAAACTTAAAGGGGCTGTAAACCCTTGCCATTTTTCACCTTAATGCATTCTATGCATTAAGGTGAAAAACCTCCTGTGCTTTACCTGAGCCCCGTAATTCCCACAACGGGAACAAGCCTACCAGCTCTGGCCGGTGTCTCGTGCCCTGATTGGATAGATTGATAGCAGCGCAGCAATCAAATCCAATGACCTGGGCGCCAATGACGTGGGTTTATTCTGTGTGAATAAACGCAGAAGCAGGACACAGGAGTGCCCCGCACCGGTGTCCACGAAGGAGAGCGTTTCTCCGACGGGGCACTCAAGAAGGTGTGGAGCCAGGAGCGCCGCTGAGGGACCCCAGAAGAGGAGGATGGGGCCACTCTGTGCAAAACCAACTGCACAGTGGAGGTAAGTATGACATGTCTGGGTCTTTTTTTTTTTTTTTAAACTGAACCTTTACAACCACTATAAAGTAGAAGTTCACCCTAATACTAAAATCTCTAAATCAACTGGCATCCACAAACTAAGACTAACCTATCTAGCCCTGTAACAAAGGGAACGCAACACATACCTATTCTGAAGCTGCTTCCCGGCTTTGCTGTGTAAGCATGTGCAGGAGAGGCTGCGACAACAGAAGCCCCAGAGTAACTCTATGGGTGACATCACTTTCCATTCATTTCCCAGCCATTGTCAGCTGTCCCTTCTGCAGAGGACCAGAGCGGCTTCAGAAAAGGTATGTATAGCGATTTTTTCTTTACAGGGCTAGATAGGTTAGTCTTAGATTGTGAATGCCAGTAGATTTACAGATTTTAGTATTAGGGTGAACTTCCACTTTAAGGACTATGGAAACCTTACATTTCATATTCCTGATATGTGCCTGCTGTACCATGTACTTGTACGAGAAAGTATCCTGTTCTCTTTGTATTTCTTCCTTTGTGTAAAATCCCTGGTGTTCCTGACAATCCCTCTGTTTTCCTATTAAAAACTGACCACTCCAAGCAGGAGCACACAGCAGTTAGTTCTCTAGCAATGCTGGAGCCTGCTCTCCTCCCATGATTAGACTTGTCCTGACACCCCCCCCCCGCACAGCCTTTCACTCGGAAGTTCCGTGTAATGCTGTCTCCCCTCCCCCCAGCTCTTATGCAGCTGTGAACAGAGGGAATATGATCACCTATAAAAAAAAAAACGGAAAAAGTATTTATAATGTTTTTATATATCTATACCCAAATGTTTTGCCTTTCATTTCTATTTTAATCTGAATGGGTTGTTTTACAAGGCGATCATTTACAATCACTTTAATACTTGGGACATAGAAGCATCATGCCATCCAGGCTTCCTTGTGAAGATTCCTGCTGAATACTAGATATTCCATATGTTTTGTGTAATGATATGTGTATTTTCTAGGTTCCCGACAGAACAAACATTGAGTGTGTGGCAGTTGAGTCTGTACACACTGCATACCCCCCCCCCCCCCCAACTTTCTAAAATGGGAAGGGACACCTATTAGCAAACGTATGTAGGTAAACGTATGTTTTTTTTTTTACCACTACTATTCCTTCCCACCCAGATAGCAGGCAATTGATCTTCAAGTTTGAAAATGACTTACTAAGCTATTGCTAGACTTGCCAGGCTTCACAAGTTTGTTGCACAATTGCAGCAAGTCTTCATTGTATTGCCCCGTACACACGGTCGGATTTTCCGATGGACAATGTCCGATCGGAGCGTGTTGTCGGAAATTCCGACCGTGTGTAGGCTCCATCGGACATTTTCCATCGGATTTTCCGACACACAAAGTTGGAGAGCAGGAGATAAAATTTTCCGACAACAAAATCTGTTGTCGGAAATTCCGATCGTGTGTACACAAATCCGACGGAAAAAGTGCCACGCATGCTCAGTATAAATAAAGAGATCAAAGCTATTGGCCACTGCCCCGTCTAGAGTCCCGACGTACATGTTTTACGTCACCGCGTTTAGAACGATCGGATTTTCCGACAACTTTGTGTGACCGTGTGTATGCAAGACAAGTTTGAGCCAACATCCGTCGGAAAAAATCCTAGGATTTTGTTGTCGGAATGTCCGAACAAAGTCCGACCGTGTGTACGCCCTATAAGACTCCAGATCAACTTTCTTTGCAAACATTTTGCAAGTCTGCTGCAAGTTCTGGTTCAGGTATATAGTGCAATAGTCATCCCACCACAGGGGGTCACTGTGACTGAATTTTCATGCTGTAGACTTGCAGAGCTCTTGCTGTAGACTCACCACTGCAACTTCAGAGCCGGTTCACACTGAGACGACTTGTCAGGCGACTTAGCCGCCTGACAAGTCGCATTCCATTCTGTACAATGGAACCGTTCTAATAGGAGCAACTCAAGTCTTAAAAAAGGTTCCTGTACTACTTTGGGGGCGACTTGAGGCAACTTGCATTGACTTCTATATAGAAGTCGTTTTGCAAGTCGCCGCTGCTGTCATGTGCAGGTCACCTGTGGCAGTCGCGCTGCAAGTCCTGCTGCCTCAGTGTGAACCGGCTCTTAGGGTCCTTTCATACTGGGGTGGTTTGCAGGCGCTATTGCGCTAATAATAGCCCCTGCAAATCGACCCGAAAGTGCCGCTGCTTTAATTCCAGTGTGAAAGCCCCGAGGGCTTTCACACTGGAGCGATGCGATGGCAGGACGGTAAAAAAAGTCCTGCCAGCAGTATCTTCGGAGCGGTGAAGGAGCGGAGTATATACTGCTCCTTCACCGCTCCTGCCCATTGAAATCAATGGGACGGCGCGGCTATACCGCCGGCAAAGCACCTCTGCAGAGGCGCTTTGCGGTGGTTTTAACCCTTTCTCGGCTGCTAGCAGGGGGGTAAAACCGCCCCGCTAGCGGCCGCATACCGACGGTAAAGCACCGCTTACAATAGCGGCGCTTTACCGTCGACGCCGCCCCCGCCCCAGTGTGAAAGGACCCTAACTCTTGCTAGAGACTTGCCATGAAAATTTGCTAGATATTTGAAAAGTGTCAACTAGAACTTGTGCTTCAAGAGCTCTGCAAGTGTACAACTTGCCAGTAAAAATGTGCAGCAAGTTAACAAGACTTACAATTCAACACTGCCACAAATTTGTGGCAAGTTATCCTTGTCCTATCCTCAAATTGATTAGTGGTTCCAAATTAATAATAACTACTGCAGTAGGGAACAGTTATTTGGAAAGATGCTGAGCGTATCTTTTGTGTCTGTTCCCTACTGCAGTAGTTATTATTAATTTGGACCAATAATCAATATGAGGATAGGAGTTGCCTATCATCAATTTAACCGAGTCACTATCTGGGCAGAATTGTCATGCCACAAACACGAACGTAGTGACGTACTACAAGGAATTTCAGCTCTTGAGCGCCACCCTTTGGGACCTTCTGCTAATTTCGTATTTGACGGATGACGCATGTGTGTACTGACCATACGAAAATCAGACATGGAGCCGCTGTCCGCCAAAAATTTACTAGCCTGTCATCCAACATTTGTGGGCCGAAAATTGGAAAACAATTGTCTAAAGGAGCGTACTAACGGTAAGAATTTAGGACAACAGTCTGTCAATGGACAATCCCCTTCCAACAATCGAACCGTGTGTGTGTACGAGGCTTTAGTGTTTTCTGGCTGTGTCCTATGGGGGAGATTTCTATTTGCATCCTGTCTTCAGGACGTAAGAGGAAATCTCTACAGAGTGAAGAGAAATTCCTTTTTACACAGTTGTCACTGGAACCGGTGTCCCCATCAGAAGATTTCCCCTCTGCACTTGTTTTGGTGACAACCCTAAAATGTTTGATTTCCTATGAATTTCTATCTCAGTGACTATGGTCAGTGACAGCTGAGTCACAGATGATGATAAAAACTTCACATGGGGTTCTCATCCTTCCTTAAACTACCAAAAAAAAAGTATCTGGACATAGTAGGCTGCGGCAGTGTGATCCATTTGCTGCTATACCGGTCTTTAGTTTGATTAGTATGGTGGGAGGGGATCTGAGACACCTGGTGGGTAACAAATGACACTGAAGGTGGGGAATTTCACACCCCCCTATCTGTGTGCCTGGGTGCTAAAACTTTAAACATTTTATATGCTTCACAGCTCATTAGTGTCTATGGCAGTCATTATTCTTTATTATGGCTCTGCGTCTTACCTGTGATGATTCATGGCTAAAGAATACAGAACTCTACAAATGATGACCTAAGAATGTTTGGTAAACAAATGTTACACTTTCTAGGACATTGCAGCACTATAAAGATGTTCACACCAGTTGGGATTAGTTATCATTTCTTAACCACTTCAGCCCCGGAAGAATTTACCCCCTTCCTGACCAGTGCGTTTTTTGCGATTCGGCACCGCGTCGCTTTAACTGACAATTGCGCGGTCGTGCGACGTGGCTCCCAAACAAAGTTGACGTCCTTTTTTTCCCCACAAATAGAGCTTTCTTTTGGTGGTATTTGATCACTTCTTACTTTTTGCGCTATAAACAAAAAAATAGCGACAATTTTGAAAAAAACACATTATTTTTTACTTTTTGCTTTAATAAATATCACCAAAAAATATTTTAAAAAACATTTTTTTCCCTCAGTTTAGGCCGATACGTATTCTTTTACATATTTTTGGTAAAAAAAAAACGCAATACGCGTTTATTGATTGGTTTGTGCAAAAGTTATAGCGTCTACAAAATAGGGGATAGTTTTATGGCATTTTTATTGATAATTTTTTTTTTTTTACTAGTAATGGCAGCGATCAGCGATTTTTATCGTGACTGCGACATTATGGCGGACACATTGGACATTTTTGACACATTTTTGGGACCATTGTCATTTATACAGCAATCAGTGCTATACAAATGCACTGATTCCTGTGTAAATGACACTGGCAGTGAAGGGGTTAAATATGTCCTGGGGCGCGTTTCTAACTGTGGGGGGTGTGGTTACGTGTGACACGTCACTGATCTCTGCTCCCTGTCATCGGGACAGTGTCACTAGGCAGAACGGGGAGATGCTTGTTTACATTAGCATCTCCCCGTTCTTCCTCTCCGTGAGGCGATCGCGGGTATCTCCGTTGCGATCGAGTCCGCGGGACCCGCGACCCGACTCACAGAGCTCCCGGCCGGCGCACATGCAATGGCACAGTGGCAAATTTAAAGGGACGTACGGGTACGCCCATTTGCCCAGCCGTGCCATTCTGCCGACGTACATCGGCTTGCACCGTTCGGGAACTGGTTAAAGAGGAACTTCACTTGATCTTCTTCTAGAATTTTTTTTTTTTAACCCCCTCTTACCTGTTATCCAGTATTGTCCTCCATTCATATATCACCTGCCCAGCAGATCCATTGACCTGTTGCAATCTGCTGATCAAGTGCTGCAGCCTGGGGCCACCATCTTGGTACTCATTGGTGTGCGCAGTCTATTGCATCAGGGTGTTCGCCCCAGAGCACAAACACACATGAGTGTATATCAGCAGAGCAGTGGACGGTGTCAGTAGGGCAGTGGGTGGTGTCAGTAGTTTTTTATTTTTATTATTTTTTTACAATATTATTTTTTATTACTTTTTTTTTTTCTTTTCTTTTTTAGGAGGGCTTTGGTGAAATATCAAGTCTAAACACACCCCTGATGTCTTACTTTTGAGGCAGAAAAAGGGACTGTGGACAAAGATTCCCCAGTCTTTTTCTGCAACCTCAGCTGCACTGGACAGCAGTAGACCTGTGTGGTTCATTTTGTATATAGTTACATTGATATACCATACCTGGCCGATGCCCCTAGAAGCTGGAAATCACGGAAATAGACACCACTATTCCATTCGCTTCCAGGCCTTTTGCTGAGTGGCTGCCCATTCTGAACCCAGAAGGCCAGTCGTTCGGCACCAGCACCATTCAGACAATGCTTTGCATTTTCCCAATAAATCATTGGACGAGGTGGATAGCATCCCATCACTTATTCATCTTTAGCACTAATCTGCACGATTTCACTCTAAGCATGCATTTCCTGTCTTCCGAGTATAACTCTTCCCTTGCTGATATCCCCGCTCCCAGCTGAAATGCCCTCCCCCCCCCAAAATAAATCACCCCTCCTAGCACAAATCCTCTACCCTTCAAATCCCTCAAATTTCCTCTCCGAGTACAGAACCTCTCCCCCAACTCCCAATCCCCACTCCCAGCACAAATCCCCCCCCCAAATGTCCTCTCCTAGCACAAATACCCCCCATTCATCCCTACTAGCAACCCCCCCCCAAAAAAAAATTCCCCTCCCCCTCTACCATATCCCCTCTTCTAGCACAATCCCCCCCAAAACCCACCTCCTTGCACAAATTCTCTTCCCCCATCCCCCTTCCCAACACAAATCCCCCTAATGCTGTGTACACACGGGCGGACTTTTCGACCGGACTGGTCCGACGGAACGAATCAGTCAGACAATCCGATCGAGTGTGGGCTTCTTCGGATCTCCAGCAGACTTTTTCTGTCGAAAATCAGACGGACTTTAGATTTGGAACATGTTTCAAATCTTTCTGACGGACTCGAGTCCGGTCGAAAAATCAGTTCGTCTGTATGCTAGTCTGACGGACAAAAAAGGACACAAGGGCAGCTATTGGCTACTGGCTATGAACTTCCTCATTCTAGTCTGGTCGTACATCATCACGTTCAAACGACCAGACTTTTAAACAGACTTTAGGACTTTCGAACGGACTTTAGAACGGACTTTAGAACGGACTTTAGAACGGACTTTAGAACGGACTTCAGAACGGACTTTAGAACTTTCGAACGGACTTTAGTCCGTTCGTGTGTGCACAAGTCCGGTCGTTCGCAAGTCCATCGTAACTCCGTCGAAAGTCTGTCGGAAAGACCATCGGACGTTTGATGCTGAAAAGTCCCCCCATGTGTACACGGCATTAGGCTAGATTCACAAGTATGCAATTTGCTTTTGAGTGATTCTGCAGTGCTTTTTGCGGGTTTCTTACCGCAGTTTCTGTTCTGCGTTTTTTATGCTTTATTTTTTGGAAAATTTGTTGTAGAGCAGATTAAAAAAATGCAAATTGCGGCAAAATCGAGGTTAAAAACACACTACATGCCTTTCTGCAGCTTCTCCAGGAAAAAAAAAAAAAAAAGCACAGTTTTGCGTTTAGGAAAGTTCCTGACCCTTTCCAAAAACACAGAGGCACAAAGATGCATTGATGTGAACATGCTCCTTAAAGAGGAGTTCCACCCGAGGTCCAGTCAAAAAAAAAAAAAAAATTAAAAGTCAGCAGCTACAAATACTGCAGCTGTTGACTTTTAATTGGACACTTACCTGTTCCAGGGTCCAGCGATGCGGGGGATCGAAGCCCCGCTCGTCTCCCCCTCCATTCAGCGGCGCCGGCATTGCAACTGTGGGCGCCGGGCTGTGGCTTCACAGCCTGGCACCCACTGCGCATGCGCGAGCGGCGCCGCGCACCGTGATTGGCCGCTCAGTCATCTGGGACCTGTAATGGGTCCCAGATGATTGACAGGAGGGAGGGAGCAGAGCTGAGCCCTTCCTGTGCCGAGGGGGAAGTGATGTCACCAGCCCAGGCACTGGAAGAGGCAGACTACGAGGGACCCCCTAGCAACAGGCATTTAGAGGTAAAAAAAAATCCAAATTTTTTTTGTATTTTTTTTAGGATTTTTCATGTAGTTTTTTTTTTTTGGGGGTGGAACCCCACTCTAAGAACCCATGTTAAAAAGAAATGTCCTGTGTTTCTGCAAAAAGCATGAAAAAATGCATTAGTGTGAATGGAGCCTACACCACTCCTAGCACCCCCCCACCCAAAAAAAAATCCCCCCCCTATAACAATTCATAAGCCTAGCTACCTCCCGAATTCCCCCTCCGCAAACAAATCCCCCCATCTCCCCATGGCTCCCTTTACATGATACCACAGTGCCCAGGGCAGTCGCCCCTCCTGCCCACCGCTTGTCCTGGCCCTGTTGCCCTGTCTCTCCAACTTGTCCAATCAGGGAACTCTTTGCATTCATTCAGAGAATACTAAGCATTCTCTGAATGGTGCCCCAGGCGAGTGGCCGATCTTCTGTGGTCAGAATGCATTAGGCCAGCTGCTCAGCATAGGACCAAGAAACAAGTGCAGATAATCATTGGTGTAGCAGTGCCTACTTCACTGATCTCCAGTTTCCAGGGGCATTGCCTAAGTACCATACCATAGGTGTGCACAGCCTGTTGCACTCCA
Organism: Lithobates septentrionalis; assembly: GCA_037952835.1. Lineage (NCBI taxonomy): Eukaryota > Metazoa > Chordata > Amphibia > Anura > Ranidae > Lithobates > Lithobates septentrionalis. The sequence goes on from JBBDGP010000116.1 coordinate 92,884, forward strand.
AATGTAATAAAACATGGACAGTGTTAGTAGGGCAGTGGATGGTGTCAGTAGGGCAGAGGTTGGTATCAGCAGGGCAGTGGAGGATGTCAGTAGTTTTTTATGTTTATTATTTAATTTTTTTATTATTTTTACCATTTTTTTTAAAGGAACCCTGTTGGGGGGGCTTTGGTGAAATATCAGAAGGGGGAATCTACGCTGCACAAGGTGATTAGGGTGTGCCCTGGCACACCGGGAACACCCCCTGCACATGCCTATGGTATATACATACAGTGGGGCAAAAAAGTATTTAGTCAGCCACCAATTGTGCACGTTCTCCCACTTAAAAAGATGAGAGAGGCCTGTAATTGTCATCATAGGTATACCTCAACTATGAGAGACAAAATGTGGAAACAAATCCAGACAATCAAATTGTCTGATTTTTGAAATAATTTATTTGCAAATTATGGTGGAAAATAAGTATTTGGTCACCTACAAACAAGCAAGATTTCTGGCTCTCACAGACCTGTATCTTCTTCTTTAAGAGGCTCCTCTGTCCTCCACTCATTACCTGTATTAATGGCACCTGTTTGCATTTGTTATCAGTATAAAAGACACCTGTCCACAACCTCAAACAGTCACACTCCAAACTCCACTATGGTGAAGACCAAAGAGCTGTCAAAGGACATCGGAAACAAAATTGTAGACCTGCACCAGGCTGGGAAGACTGAATCTGCAATAGGCAAGCAGCTTGGTGTGAAGAAATCAACTGTGGGAGCAATAATTAGAAAATGGAAGACATACAAGACCACTGATAATCTCCTGCGATCTGGGGCTCCACGCAAGATCTCGCCCCGTGGGGTCAAAATGATCACAAGAACGGTGAGCAAAAATCCCAGAACCACACGGGGGGACCTAGTGAATGACCTGCAGAGAGCTGGGATGAATGTAACAAAGGCTACCATCAGTAACACACTACGCCGCCAGGGACTCAGATCCAGCAGTGCCAGACGCGTCCCCCTGCTTAAGCCAGTACATGTCCGGGCCCGTCTAAGGTTTGCTAGAGAGCATTTGGATGATCCAGAAGAGGATTGGGAGAATTTCATATGGTCAGATGAAACCAAAGTAGAACTGTTTGGTAGAAACACAACTCGTCGTGTTTGGAGGAGAGAGAATGCTGAGTTGCAACCAAAGAACACCATACCTACTGTGAAGCATGGGGGTGGAAACATCATGCTTTGGGGCTGTTTCTCTGCAAAGGGAACAGGACGACTGATCCGTGTACATGAAAGAATGAATGGGGCCATGTATCGTGAGATTTTGAGTGCAAACCTCCTCCCATCAGCAAGGGCATTGAAGATGAAACGTGGCTGGGTCTTTCAGCATGACAATGATCCCAAACACACCGCCCGGGCAATGAAGGAGTGGCTTCATAAGAAGCATTTTAAGGTCCTGGAGTGGCCTAGCCAGTCTCCAGATCTCGACCCCAGAGAAAACCTTTGGAGGGAGTTGAAAGTCCGTGTTGCCCAGCGACAGCCCCAAAACATCACTGCTCTAGAGGAGATCTGCATGGAGGAATGGGCCAACATACCAGCAATAGTGTGTGACAACCTTGTGAAGACTCACAGAAAACGTTTGACCTCTGTCATTGCCAACAAAGGATATATAACAAAGTATTGAGATAAACTTTTGATATTGACCAAATACTTATTTTCCACCATAACTTGCAAATAAATTCTTTGAAAAATTAGACAATGCGATTGTCTGGATTTCTTTCCACATTTTGTCTCTCATAGTTGAGGTATACCTATGATGACAATTACAGGCCTCTCTCATCTTTTTAAGTGGGAGAACTTGCACAATTGGTGGCTGACTAAATACTTTTTTGCCCCACTGTAGTTACGTTGGTCCAAGAAATATCCATACCTGGAATTCCTTTTTAAAATGCAAAAATAATCTTATGGGAAGATTTTAGTGGAAATGAATTGTCCAGTGACAGGGTCTCTTTAATTTCATCCACATGTATTACTAAGGATGGAAAGAGGAAGGGTGACTGAAAGAAGTTATCCTGAAGCCCCTGAAGTTCACCTGGTAAACAGCGATTAATTCCACCCATTGAGTCATATTTTGGATGGCAGAAAGAATTTTCATTACACAATCTGGATAAACAAATAAGCTGCAAGAGCCAACACGCTTCAACTCCAATGGCCCTGGGTGAAGAAGACATCAGCCACTGCCATGAATGCCACACCATCCAGAACGTGTGTAATCTGGTACAATGTTTTATTATTCCCATCACGTGTCTGCCTCTGACTTTCCCCTGTGGAATGTACGGCGAGCTCTGTGTATCAGTCTATATTATCACTGTGAAAAGGTCACACCGTGCGGGGATCATGGCTTCTGAGTGGCTACCTTTCTCTTTTTATTTATTTTTTTTATTTACAATAAAATAATTCAGTGATCACTCATATCCATATACAAAATACTGGCACAACTGACAATCTGCAGCAGTTGCCAACAGTTCAAAGTCTGCTCTGTGATATGACTCAGTGGGGGAGATTTACTAAAACTGGCGTAAACAGAGTCTGGTGCAGCTGTGCCTAGTAACCAATCAGCTTCTTACTTCAACTTGTTCAATTAGGGCCAGTTTACACTGGTTCGACCTCCGACTTCCAGAGCACAAGTCGCATGACATGTCAAAATCTATGGTTCCCTTTGAGAGCCGTCTTAACTGGTTCGACTTGTGTCAGTCTTACTTTAAAAATGCTCCCTGCACTACTTTGGTTCGTCTTGGGCACGACAAGAAAACGGAGTGGGGTCCCACCCTAAAACCATACCAGACCCTTATCTCTGAACATGCAGCTCAGGAAAGGGGGGGGTGAGCGATCACCCCTCCCCCCTCCAGGTCACCGCTAAAACAAATTTACTGCTAACGCACTCGCACCCCAGTGTCAAAGTAGCCTACATAATAAAGGATTTGTCAAAACCATCTCTTGTTTTTATTTACACTTCAAAGTTTTTTTTTGGGATGAACGGGTAGGGGTACAATTTACGCCATACTCATTCACATTGGGGAGGGATCTGGGTCACCTCTTGTTAAAAGGGGCATCCAGATTCCGAAAAGCCCCCCCCCCACACCCGCAGACCCCCACAACCACAGTCCAGAGTTGTGGGGAAGAGACACTTATCCCCATCAACATGGGAAAAAAGTGCTTTGGGGTTGGGGGGGCACCTGCCCCAAACCATCCACCCTCTATGTTGAGGGCATGTGGCCTGGTATGGTCCAGGAGGGGGGGGGCGCTCTCCCGCACCCCCCCCCCCCCCTTCCCTGACCTGCCGGCCTGCATGCTTGCATAAAGGACTGGTATAGATTTTGTTTGGTTTGGTGTTTTGTTTGGTGTGGGGTTTCCCCTAAAAATCGTATCCAGACCGAAGGGTCTGGTATTGTTCTGGGGGGGGGGGGGCACGTTTTGGTTTTTTTTTTACATTATGGCGTGGGGTTCCCCCTCAAGATTCATACCAGACTCAAAGGGCGAGGTATGGTCAGATCAAAGTCGGATCCCGTTCATTGAAGTCGCATGGAATTCGGACATGAAGTCACAGGGCAAAGTCGGATCAGAAGTCATACGACTTTCATGTCATATCAGTGTGAACATAGTCTTAGGCTGGCATTACACTAGAGATCGCAGCCGCTCACAGCAAGAGTGCTGGAGACGCATGGTGCGTCTCCATTCACTGGTTCAGGTCTGATTTCAGCCCAAATTTTGGGCTGAATTTGGACCTGAAATGGACCAAAAGACGCACAGGGCTCCTGTGCGATTTGGACCGGAGCCGCTGTGGAGATGTGTGAACTGGCTTCATTGAGAGCCGGTCACAATCTCTTGCTATGCGAATTGGATGCTAAATCTTGAGGCACCCCAGTCTGAAACGGGGTCCCCTATCACATCAGAAGTCACTGCCCTTCCCTATAGTTCTGACCCCCCCACTTTCACTTTAGAGTCCTAACTCCCCCACTTTCACATTAGTCCTCAGCACCCTCAGTAAATCTTAACTTTTTAAGTTCAGGTCCACTTTAATAACAGCCAGTAGAATACTAGGCCACCACAGTGGGAACATTTGCATGATTGGTCCTCCGAGAAGGTATTGTAGGAAATTGATGTGGGTTTATGTAGATGGTACGTTCCAATGTTTTATGTCTTTCACTGATGTCAATGAATGAGGCATAGCAGTAGGCTTTGGGGTTCCCGGGGCACAATACAACACATAGGAGGAACATACCCTTTCTCCTCTCAGTCCCCTGGCTGCCAATTCTGTTTGTGATTTAGCTAAAAAGCCCTCTACAGTCTGACCCTTTCATACATTTTCTGAATAATTTGCACCCTTAAAAGGAAACTATATTGGTCTGAGGTCAGTTTTTTTCCTTTTTTTTTCCTTTATATTATGCTTTTTTTCCGCTGTCTTCAAACAGTATAGGTTCCAGCAAAGTCTTTAGCATTGATCACTTCCAGGAATGTCAAATGCCCGCATCCCCCGTACACTCTATGTTTTCTTCCAATAGTATTCAACTATGTGTTCTTAAAACTTCAGACATTTAATATGATTTAAGCCTAGTTGACTTCTTGTGCTGCTTCTTCCTCTCCCAGACTAAGCTCTGCTGTAGAGGGACTGTAAGAACATGATATGAGGTCATGTGCTGACAAGGAGCATGCTGAGCCTGGGTTCACACTTGTGCGATGCAGACACTGCAAGTGATTGACACAGTTATCACACTGCATTCCTGTGCACATTACGTGCAATGCCTGTGCGATTTCAGCCATACATTCTGTATGGCTGAAATCGCATCGCATTCGCACCAAAATGGTGCAGGACCCTTTTCCCCCCTGCACCTGAATTGCATCACATGGGTATGGGTTGTCCGATTCTGGCAATCGCATTGCCTTTTGCAATCTGTTTCGGGGTGTCGTTAAGATAACATTGACACCTGCAGCAGATCGCATGGATCCCATGCGATTGCAATGCGGTGCGAGAAATGCACAGAATTCACTGCATTTCCTGCATCACATAAGTGTGAACCAGGGCTGATAGAAAGAGAAAACAGAGTGACAGGGAGATGTGCTCATCACTGTGCTGCTTCTTCTTTCACTGCCCAGTCACAAGCTGGGGTGGGTCCAGGGTGATATGGGCTAAAGAAAGTGGGTTGAATGATGCTGGCAATCACAATGAGGACATCCAATGGCAGAAAAAAAGCACTGTAGGGAAAACCTCTGGATTGAAGCTGAAATTTGCAGCAAACGCTGGCTTTGTTATTTTATTGCAGAATAATAGAATATGAACTGCATATAATTTGCGAAGATTTGCATAGTGTGACATTTGGAATTGGTGCACACTTCCACGCCACCCCAGGAATCACAGCTCCCTGCTTTAGTATTTCATAGATGCTGGGAAAAACGCCAAATGCTAACAAGTCGACCCTCAAATGTTTTTGCAATAACAGGACACAGAACTGATTCTTTGACTGCAGAAAGCTTCTTAATATAACGTACAAATGAACGTTGGTAATACATTTAGGCTCGGTTCACATATATGCAAATTGCATGCATTTTGATCTGCATCCGATTTGCATGACATGCAAATTAAACCGGCTTTTTATGGAGACGCTTCACATACGTGCGGTGCAGCGGTAGTGCGAATTTACTGTGAATTTGAAAAGAGTCCAGTGCGTTTTTTGAGCACTGTGGTGCGGTTCAGATGCAAATTCTAGGCTATTGCCTTCTATGGGAACGCATCTGAATCGGTACTGATTTTAAGGGGAACCCCATGCCAAAATGTAAAAAAAATTGCGTGCCTCCCCCCAAACACATAGCACCTGTGGGGGTCTGAGGGCAGGGGGCTAATCAGAATCTGGAATGAGTATGGGACGCATTGTACCCCTACTCATTCACCAAAAAAAGTGTCAAGAAGAAATAAAAACACTCACAATTTGACGATTCCTGTATTAAAAATAAAAAAGCAATGTCCCCCCGATGTAGATCCATTGTCAATTACAGCGCCCACCACCACCGCCAGACCCGAAATAGAAAAAGAAAAGCTCCGCCCGCAACGAAGGCTACCGCCGTCTGCCTGCTCCGCCCTGTGATAGTTCCTAAATAAGTAAGGTGGTACGCCCCCCCCCCCCCCATGATGTCCCAGACCGATGCATGCTGGGTCGGTGATGCCACATTGGGGGCGGTGCCAGCTAGCGCTACAGTGGTTGTAAACTCTCTAGTCAAACTTTAGGTCATTCTAATCTACATTACTAATGCTGTTGATGGCTGCCTGTAAAACTTGACTTACTTGTATACTCTTCCTATAATCCGTTCTAATAATCTTTTATTACGTCACCAGCGCATGCGCAGTTATTCGCCAGATTCACAGCACACTATGTGTGCCGTTTCCTTAACAACAGCATTTCCGATTTAAACGGCACAGCTAGGAAGGCTCGCGGGACTGTGCCTTCCTCCTCAGCTTCCTGGTTCTCCGCATGTGACTGTGAGATGTCACACAGGGGGAGTGAACCAGGGCATCTCAATGACATCACATACAGTTGAGCTCGGTTTCCGTAGTAATGGCGATCGAGAATGAGGCTTAAATAGGACGCAATCGCGCATGCATGAGATTTCCCCAGGGTAAAAGAGGAAGGGCGGAAATGACGTCCACAGGGGAGACAAAAATTAACACCAAAGATGGCGCAGCCGATTCCCGGAAAAGAGCATAATTTAGAAAACTCCGAAAAGGGAATTGTGAAACGTTTTCTAATAATGTACCAATGTGCAAGGCATAACAACACTTTGTTCAATGACAGTATTAAAGAAAAAGAAAGCAGAGTTTACTTCCTCTTTAACCGCTTGCCGACCAGTTCACGACGATATACGTCGGCACAATGGCATGGCTGCGCAAATGAGCGTACCTGTACATCCCCTTAAAGACGCGGAATTGTGGGCGCGTGCATGACACGTACTCCGTGACCATGCCCGCGGGTTCCACGGACTTGATGTCCGCTGGGGGCCCGCAATAGTGTCACGGAGCGGCAGAACGGGGAGATGCCTTTGTAAACAAGGCACTTCCCTGTTCTGCCTAGTGACATGACAGAGATCACCTCACCCTGTGATCGGGAGCGGTGATCGCTGTCATGTCAGTGGTAGCCCATCCCCCCCACAGTTAGAACACCTCCCTAGGACACACTTAACCCCTTGATCGCCCCTTAGTGTTTAACCCCTTCCCTGCCAGTGTAATTTACATAGTAATCAGTGCATTTTTATAGCAATGATCGCTGTATAAATGACAATGGTCCCAAAATAGTGTCAAAAGTGCCCGATGTGTCCGCCATAATGTTCCAGTCACGATAAAAATTGCAGATTGCCGCCATTACTAATAAAAAAAATTAATAATAAAAATGCCATAAATCTATCCCCTATTTTGTAGACGCGATAACTTTTGCGCAAACCAATCAATATAGGCTTATTGCGGTTTTTTTACCAAAAATATGTAGAAGGATACATATCGGCCTAAACTGAGAAATAAATTAGTTTTTTTTATATATTTTTTGGGGATATTTATTATAGCAAAAAGTAAAAAATATTGCTTTTTTTCAAAATTGTCACTCTTTTTTTGTTTATAGCGCAAAAAATAAAAACCGCAGAGGTGATCAAATACCACCAAAAGAAAGCTTTATTTGATTTGTGGGAAAAAAATAACATCAATTTTTTTTTGGGTGCAACTTCGCATGACCGCGCAATTGTCAGTTAAAACAACGCAGTGCCGTATCGCAAAAAGTGCTCTGGTCAGGAAGGGGGTAAATATTTTCCGGGGCTGAAGTGGTTAAACGCCGGTGGATGCCGGCTCCAAAAATTTGCATCCGCTTCTAAATTCGCAGCTGAACCGCTGAATAGCTACTTAGGAAATTTGCAGTGAAAATTGAGGGGAAATTTGCACCGGACATGTGTGAACTAGAGTTGCCACCTTTTCTTCAAGAAACCCGAACACTTTAGCCATGCACGGCAAAATTTTATTTTTAAGGGGGAACGCTGTGGTGTAAAGGGGAACTCTGATGTTAGAGGGTCTCTGCTCACCAAACCTCCCACTTACATCAGAGTTCTCAGCATCCCCCCCTTAAATTAGGGTTCCCAAAGCCCCCCTTACATCAGAGTCCACAGGGCACCCCTTACATCTGAGTCCTCCTTACCTTAGTGTAATCACTTCCTTGGAGGCAGGAAAGAGAAGAGAGGGAGGGGGGAGACTTCAGTCACAGACATTGGATGGTGAGCTCACTCACCCGTGGATGGAGCCTCAGGCATCGACACCTTTCATACACTATGTATCTGCCGGTTGCTGAGCTTAAAACTTCCAGCCCATAGTCCCTTTCCTGAGGCACAGAACGCCAGGGATTGGAGTGTGGGTGGGCAGACAGAGGGGTAGGGGCTGGAGGGGGAGGAGCAGATCAAGCCCTCTCTCCTGTTCTGGACATGTATGGGAATGGGTCCCATGCACACCCCTCTGCACTGGGTGGTTGTGGTACTTGGTTAGTTGGGGAGCCACAGTCCATTCTGAATTTTGTGTCCGGGTTTCAGGTGGTTTGAAACACACGGTTCAAAGCCCGGACTGTCCGGGTGACTCCTGGACGGGTGGCAACCCTAGTGTGAACCTAGCCTTAAAAATCCTATGCCTGTGTGACTACGGTGTTGTTTTAGCTAGCACTTACTGACCAATAAGCAATTCTTTTCCTTATGGCTTTAAAAAAAATGTTATCCCGCTTGAAAAAAAGGTAACATATGCTGTGCGTTATAAACTGTAAAGAAACAATGTTATCAGCTGTATAGGAATTTCCATTCTGCACCTGTGTGGTCATTTACAGAGCTACTTCCCTTCCTGCACACCCAGATAATCTATGATACACATGCCGGGAATGTAAGGACTCTTTTATAGGGGCCCTGAGCAAATGTTTGCTTTTCAAATACAACGCTTTATACAACTTTTCTGCGATTTGTCTATTTACTCTGAGTGCTACATTCATCCAGAGTTAGAATAAGAAAAACATGTCTGGCGTGTAATAACCTTAGTGACACCCGAAATGTTAGATTTATTCTCCTATGATAGATTCTCAGTGCTTGCATCCTTAATAACTGACAGTGGTTGTAAACCTCAGACATGAAATACAAACAAAGCATTTCCTTCTATAAACACTTGCCCTCCGGAACATTTACCCCCCCTCTTCATGACCAGGCCATGTTTTGTGTTTTTGTGTTTACTATATGGTGCTTTTCTAAGGAATGTGCTGGATTTTAACCCTCTTGCGGGGAAACAAAATCCAGCATATCCCCATTAAATAGGCAGAGCTCTGTTCTGTCTTTCTCCTTGGCAATCAGCGGGTGCCGGCAGTCATCCATTGGCCAGCACCCGCTGATCGGTCTGTGCTGGGACTAATCACATAATAGATACGTGATCCAGCACAGGAGAGCCACTTTGCCACCGTATAAAAACATTATACAGGTGGCAAGTGGTTAATTGTTATAATACAATATTTAACAATAATTAATATATACAGTATCTCACAAAAGTGAGTACACCCCTCACATTTTTGTAAATATTTTATTATGTCTTTTCATGTGACAACACCGAGCCCGGGTTCACACTATAATGCGCTGCGGACCGCACAGGAACGCTGTGCGTCCCTGTTCACCGTTTCAGGGACGAATCAGGGCCGATTCTATGCCTGAATTCGGCCCTGAAAAGCAGCCAAAGACGCACAGCGTTTTTGTGCAGTGCGCACCGCAGCCGCCCCGGAGATATGTGAACCGGCTCCATAGGGAGCCAGTCACATTCTCCTGCTATGCGAATTAGATGTGCGGAAACGCACATCTAATTCGCATAGGTGTGAACCCGGGCTTAAGAAATGACACTTTGCTACAATGTAAAGTAGTGAGTGTACAGCTTGTATAACAGTGTAAATTTGCTGTCCCCTCAAAATAACTCAACACACAGCCATTAATGTCTAAACCGCTGGCAACAAAAGTGAGTACACCCCTAAGTGAAAATGTCCAAATTGGGCTCCAAGTGTCAATATTTTGTGTGGCCACCTTTATTTTCCAGCACTGCGATAACCCTCTTGGGCATGGAGTTCACCAGAGCTTCGCAGGTTGCCACTGGAGTCCTCTTCTACTCCTCCATGATGACATCGCAAAGCTGGTGGATGTTAGAGACCTTGCGCTCCTCCACCTTCCATTTGAGGATGCCCCACAGATGCTCAATAGGGTTTAGGTCTGGAGACATGCTTGGCCAGTCCATCACCTTTACCCTCAGCTTCTTTAGAAAGGCAGTGGTCATCTTGGAGGTGAGTTTGGGGTCATTATCATGATGGTATACTGCCCTGCAGCCCAGTCTCCGAAGGGAGGGGATCATGCTCTGCTTCAGTATGTCACAGTACATGTTGGCATTCATGGTTCCCTTAATGAACTGTAGCTCCCCAGTCCCGGCAGCACTCATGCAACCCCAGACCATGACACTCCCATCACCATGCTTGACTGTAGACAAGACACACTTGTCTTTTTTACTCTTTGTACTCCTCACCTGATTGCCGCCACACACGCTTGACACCATCTGAACCAAATACGTTTATCTTGGTCTCATCAGACCACAGGACATGGTTCCAGTAATTCATGTCCTTAGTCTGCTTGTCTTCGGCAAACTGTTTGCTGGCTTTCTTGTGCATCATCTTTAGAAGAGGCTTCCTTCTGAAACGACAACCATGCAGAACAATTTGATGCAGTGTGCGACGTATGGTCTGAGCACTGACAGGCTTCAACCTCTACAGCAATGCTGGCAGCACTCATACGTCTATTTCCCAAAGACAACCTCTGGATATGACGCTGAGCACATTCACTCAACTTCTTTGGTCGACCATGGCGAGGCCTGTTCTGAGTGGAACCTGTACTGTTAAACCGCTGTATGGTCTTGGCCACCATGCTGCCGCTTAGTTTCAGGGTCTTGGCAATCTTCTTATAGCCTAGGCCATCTTTATGTAGAGCAACAATTCTTTTTTTTCAGATCCTCAGAGTTCTTTGCCATGAGGTGCAATGTTGAACTTCCAGTGACCAGTATGAGAGAGTGAGAATGATAACACCAAATTTAACACACCTGCTCCCCATTCACACCTGAGACCTTGTAACACTAAGAGCCCATTCACACAGGGGCAACACGACTTGCAGGTCGCCTCAGCGAGGCGACCTGCAAACGACTTCCGCGGCGACTTGCAAAACGACTTCTGTATAGAAGTCTATGCAAGTCGCCCCAAGTCGCCCCCAAAGTCGTACAGGAACCTTTTTCTAAGTCGGAGCGACTTGCGTCGCTCCGATTAGAATGGTTCCATTGTACAGAACGGGAGGCGACTTGTCAGGCGACTAGGTCGCCTGACAAGTCGTCCCTGTGTGAATGGGCTCTGACGAATCACATGACACCGGGGAGGGAAAATGGCTAATTGGGCCCAATTTGGACATTTTCACTTAGGGATGTACTCACTTTTGTTGCCAGCGGTTTAGACATTAATGGCTGTGTGTTGAATTAGGGAACAGCAAATTTACACTGTTATACAAGCTGTACACTCACTACTTTACTTGATTTTGGGGGGGACCAGAGACAGAAAGGGCACTGACAGGCAGGAAGGAGGGGGATGAGGGGGGAGAGCGGAGAGCAGAGCAGGGCAGCGTATGACGGAGGGACGCACTTTGACCACGGTGATCAGAGCGGAGCAGCCCTGGTTATCGTGGTCTGTTTAAAGAGGGCATACAGGAAGTGGAAGATTCAGGGGTTTATTTTTTTACAGTTTAGAGGGGGGGGGGGGGGCAGATTACACAGCACAAGAACTGTGCTGTTTAATCTGCTTTAAAGGACCAGGATCTGTATTTTTTGGGGGGATTAACAAACACTTTAAAGTACAGGTTTTTAAAAAATTTTTAGCAAGAGACACTCTGTACACACGTCAGTTCCAAAACTACTGACCTATCTGTTTAAATTATGTTTTTTAAGCAATTTAGCAAAATCTAGGGGTACTACGATAGCAATCCACAAATCCTGCCCCTTTTTACCTCAAGCACACTATGTGGTTGATTTCCTAAAACTGGAAAGTGCAAAATCTGGTGCAGTTGTGCATGGTAGCCAATCAGCTTCTAAGTTCAGCTTGTTCAGTTAAACTTTGATGGGGCAACTGATCTATGGGGGAACTGTGATGGGGCAACTGATCTATGGGGGAACTGTGATGGGGCAACTGATCTATGGGGGAACTGTGATGGGGCAACTGATCTATGGGGGAACTGTGATGGGGCAACTGATCTATGGGGACAATCTAAAGGGACAACTAATCTATGAGGGCACTGTGATCGGGGCAACTAATCTATGGGGGTACTCTGATGAGGTAGCTAATCTATGGAGGAACTGTGGTGGGGGAATCTAATCTATGGGGCCACTGTGATGAGGGCAACTAATCCATGGGGGCACTCTGATAGGCTAACTAATCTGTGGGGACACTGTGATGGGGCAACTAATCTATAGGGACACTCTGATGGGGCAACTAATCTTTGGGGCACTCTAAGGCAACTAATCTATGGGGACACTCTGACGGGGCAACTAATCTAAGGGGCACTTTGATGAGGGGAATTAATCTTTGGGGGCACTCTGTTGGAGAAAATGATCTATGGGGACAACTAATCTATAGGGACACTCTGAATGGGCAACTGATCTAAGGTGCGCTGTGATGGGGCAACTAATCTGAGGGGCACTGTGATGGGGCAACTAACCTATGGGGATACTCTGATAGGGCAACTAATCTATGAGGGTACTAGGATGGGGTAACTGATCTATATATATGTACTCTGATGGGAGCAACTATTCTATGTGGACACACTGATGGGGTAACTAATCTATGGGGGCACTCTGATAGGGCAACTAATCTATGGGGTCACTGTGATAGTGGCAACTAATGTATAGGGACACTTTGATGGGGCAACTAATCTATGGGGTACTGTGATGGGGGTAAGTGAGCTATGGGGACACCGTGATGGGAGCAACTGATTTATGGGGACACTCTGATGGGGTACTATGATGGGGCAACTAATCTATGGGGTCACTGTGATGGGGACAACTAACCTATGGGTACACTTTGATAGGCCAACTAATCTATGGGGTCACTGTGATGGGGGCAGCTAACCTATGGGGACACTTTGATAGGCCAACTAATCTATGGGGGCACTGTGATGAGGCAGCTAATCTATGGGGACACTCTGATGGGGCTACTAATCTATGGGAGCACTCCGATGGGGCAACTAATCTATGGGGGTACTGTAATGGGGGAAATTAATCTATAGGGGCACTGTGATGGGGCAACTAATCTATGGGGGCACTGTGATGGGGGAATCATGGGCCCTAGGAGTAAAGTAATGCATGGGAGCCCCTACTAGCTTACCCACTGGGGCCCCTACTAGCCTACCACCTACTCTCAAGAATTAAAGTATAAATAGTTGATAGAATTAAACATATTTATTAGTACTGTCAATAAAATACATTTTAAACAATAGGAAATCATGCTATAAAATAAATCAAAGACTAATCAACACAAATATCCAAATAATATAAAAAGTCAGTAGAGAAGAGGACAGGGTGTCAGAAGGGCAGAGTATGGTGGTCAGCGGTGCAAAGTAGGGTGGGCAAGAGAGCACAATGCAGGGGGGGGTAGGAAGTACAGTACATGGTTGGTCAGGAGGGCAGAGTAGAGGGGGTTCAGGAAGGCACAATACGGGGGCAGGAGAGTACAGTACAGGGGAGCCAGGAGGGTACAGTACTGTGGTCAGTAGGGCACAGTACAGGGGACAGGGGGGTACAGTCGAGGGTGCCGTAATGTATAATACAGAGATGGTCTCCTCAAGCAGAGCAGCGCAGGGAAGCTGCTGTCACAGATCTTACCTGCTCTAGCACTCTGTCACTGGGCTAAATTTACGATCGGATTGACATCTCCCCCTCTACCGTCCATGCATCAGGGCTGCCACACCATTTTTGCAGACTGGACTGCACAAAGGCCCCCTGGGACTTAGCGGCCCATTTAGGCTAGATGTGGGTAAGATAGATGTTGGGGCCCTCCACTTTCACATAGATTTGGACACTGCCTGATTCCATGTAGCTGGTTTTCGATACACACTGAAAATGTCTTTTTATTTGGCCAGCAGTTATATAGGAAGCACAAAAATTATTTTTTTTTCACTGGTGTGCCTTGGTAACCCATTCCACCTCTGGATGGCATCGCCATCTTTGTTTTTCTTTTCTGGTGGGGTTCCCCTTTAAATAAAGACTCCGCTTAAAGTGCTATTCTTTTTAACTGCTCCACAAAATCAACGTTTGGTAGAGCAGGAAGATTTAGTAGTAGAGTTGTCAAACAAATTGAGGGTTTTTTGTTACACTGCTAAACTTGTTTTCAGCAGCCCTTTGAAAGCTTCTGTGATTTAACTAAACTTCAGAGGAAAGAAGAAAAGTTTTGGGATTAGGCTGGGTTGCAGAGTTTGGAATCTAGCTGAGTAGGTGTGGTTTTGTGGTCAGACCCCGGTGAAGAATGGGCTCCATTCACTGCTTCATGAATTGAAATTCTGACCCTGTACTGTTACTTAGCCCAACCTAATTATAAAACAGGCAACTCAATTTCATTTTTTTTCTTTTTTGCTGTGCTGCATATTATTACTGCTCTGCAAAAAAAAATAAAAAAATGAAAAGAACAGAGAATTGTTTATATTGAGCCACGTGCTGCATGTGGAAAAAAGTTATAGAAGAATGCTTATTGCTGTTATTCGATTTAGTAACCTTGCTTGAGGTCACAATCGAGAGAGGTCCTTCTCACACTAAGTGGGATGCATGACATGTGTTTTGTATACAGACAATATGCTTTTGTATAGAGAAATACACAGGGCTGTGTTGCATTTTATTTTTGCAACTTGCCTATACTATTTTTGTCACACATAACCCTCCGGCATTGTGAATGATCCCAAAAAAACAAACATGGAGGAACAGTGGTTAGCACGGACAGTATGTTGGGTTTTGGCATGATAAAATTGGCCTAACCCTTGGGCCATAACGGATACTGTAGAGCCAGTGTTGCTTAGGCAGTGTTCCATGTGCAGTTGGATTAAAATAAAGATTTAGAAGAATGTTGGTGGATCAGGATTTTGGTAATGGTATATTTTAGTTTAGAGCAGTGGTCTCCAAACTGCGGCATTTTGTTTGTGTAGCACTGCCCCGCAATGGTTGCTGAGTATAGTCTTCTCTGGGCCTCCCGCTGATTATCACCTGCACACGCTTCCGCTCGTTACCCAATGATCAGTCTAGGGCAGGGGTGTCCAAACTTTTTTCAAAGAGGGCCAGATTTGATTAAGTGAACATGCTTGAGGGCCAACCATTTTACCTGACATTTTTTAAACCATTAAAATTCAGTCTAAAGCCTCGTACACACGATCTGACTTTCCGACGGGAAATGTGAGATGACAGGCTATTGTCGGAAAATCCGACCGTGTGTATGCTCCATCGGACAATTGTTGTCGGACTTTCCGATCGTGTGTACACAAATCCGTCAGACAAAAGTCCAAAGTACAAACACGCATGCTCGGAAGCAGAAGCAGTCAGTCTTGTAAACTAGAGTTTGTAATGGAGAATTAATATTCGTGACGTGGCAAATTATGAAATCTCCAAATGTAGTGCACAATTCTCTTCAATGGGATAATAATTAAGTTGCTTTGCTGGTGATACTGATGGAGTTATTGTAAACAATTTTCCAAAGGTTTTTATTTCTAGTGATATCAAGAATAATATTATTATGTTTTGTTTTTTTTATTTGGGCAAGTTACCACAACACCATTATCCTGTAGTTTTTAAGAACAAAGATAGAACTATGTTGGTGTCCCTTGTCAATTTTACATTGTATTTTTTAAAATGTAACTGCCTACTCCCAAACTGACATTTGAAGTAAAACACACAGCCAAGTATTATTCTCCACAATTTTTTTATTGTGCATTAAAAAAAGAAAACAAATAAAATTAGACATGCTATCTGCCAATAGAACTTAACCAAAAAGTGCATTCTATACATCCAAAAATATAGAAAATATACCAAATCAAATCATTATTCAAATAAAAAAATAATGTCAAAGCAATAACTAATGGCAAAGTAATAACAAAGCAATAATAAATAACACGTTATCTCCTCCGATTCCGCAACATGTCTGGTTGACGAACGGCCGTTCAGAAACGAACTGAAAAGCATGAAATGAAAAGTGCGAACTGAAATGCGCGAATCAACACTCACCAAACTTCTACTAACACTAAAATTAGCAGAAGGAGCCCAAAGGGTGGCGCTAAAGAGCTGAAAAACCACATAGTACGTCTAGTACATCACTATGTTCGGAATTGTTGGCCAACATTTGTGTGACCGTGTGTATGCAAGACAAGTTTGAGCCAACACCCTTCGGACAAAATTCCATGGTTTTGTTGGCGGAAAGTCCGATTGTGTGTACGAGGCATAAGTGTGTTCGTCTGAGCACTAATACACTGCCCAACAAGAATTATCTGTGGTGAAGAGATGAGCTTGGGCATGTTATTTGGATATACCGTATTTATCGGCTTATAACACAACACACACCTTCACTTTAAAAAGGAAGTTTCAGGAAAAAATCTTAAATTTTAAGTAAAGAACTGTGAAGCAAAATAAGGGTCAGTGCCCATCAATACAGCCCCACCATTGCCATGAATGCAGCACGCCCATTGAGTTGAATGCAGACTCACCGTTGCCATGAATGCAGACTCATCGTTGCCATGAATGCAGCACCTCCGTTTGAATGTAGCAGCCTCGTTGCCATGAATGCAGCACCCCCGTTGCCATGAATGCAGACCCACCATTGCCATCAGTGCAACCTGATTCATGCCTATCTGCAGCCTTGGAGGAGATAGGAGGGGGCGGGACGAGCGCCAACAGACATACAGGAGAAACTCCTGTTTTCTCTGTGGCCTCTTTAATAGAAAATCCTGCCTCCTATGATGGACAGAACAGTCGTCCAATGGCAGCGCAGGAGACAGGACTTCCTTTTACAGAGGCCGCCATGTAAACAGGAAGTACTCCTGTATAGGCACTCATCCCGCCCCCTCCCCGTCCCCTCCAAGGCAGCCAGCATATATATCTTTTGTGGCCCCCCGGTGCTCAGGGATTTGTTGGGGGCCACAAAAGATATACATGTCTAAATTACCAGGCAGGCCGCCCGAAACCGGAACACGGACCGCAATTTGCCCGCAGGCCAGACTTTGGACATGCCTGGTCTAGGGTATTTGTTTTTTTTTGGTATTGGTAGAACTTGGAAAAGGAGAAGGGATTAGTGGGATACTCCACCTTGAACTATGCATAGATGAAGACAGCTCTCACTTGACCCCATTAAATTGAGTTGGATAGCAGATTCCCTGCTAGACCACACTATAGTTGTATGGGAGGATAAGTCCTTTGCTTGCTCTGACAGCAGACTCAATGCACCACTTCTCTTCAGGACACCCACTAGTATCTCCTTTAGCTGACACCCGTCCACTGACTTCCCTAGCCTGAAGGGATGGCCCTCACAGAACAGGCCCCTAGATGCAGATCTGTACTTACAGTAGCCAGGAACAGATCCTTCTAGATGCGTCTCCCTCCTAGTCAGCTCTACAGGACATCTGGGTTTGCAGCTTCTGCAGTTCCGGCCCTCAGGTCGACCACCTGAGGCAGCATGGCAGCCTGTACAGAGGAGGGGAAGCAGCCCCCTCCCTCTGGGAACCCGCTCTTCAGCCGAAGATCCCGCGCATATGCTATAGTGCCTGGCTACCACACCAGGGCAGGTGCGAACTGAGCAAAGCAAACAGGTACTTGCGGTTGGCAGACAGGTAGAGAAGTTCAATGACAGGCCAGATAAACCGCAGGCAGAGTTCAGAGAATCCATAACATATATAAGCCAGCAGCTTGACAGCTTCTTCATTAGAAACCTTTTATTTGGGCATTACAGCTAAAGCAAATCCAAAATATGGTTGTAAAGGCGGAAGGTTTTTTTTTCTATGCATTTTATGCATTAAGATAAAAAGCCTTCTGTTTGCAGCAGCCCCCCTAACACTTACCTGAGCCCCCTCTCGATCCAGCAATGCTGCACGAGAGACTAGGCTGTCCGGGACTCTCCCTCCTGATTGGCTATGACAGCAGTGAAGCGCCATTGGCTCCCGCTGCTGTCAAGTGAGCCAATGAGGAGAGAGAGGGGTGGCTCCGTGTCTGACTGGACACACGGAGTTGCAGCATGGCTCGGGTGACCCATAGCAAGCTGCTTGCTGTGAGGGCACTCAACAGGAGCGAGGGGCCAGGAATACCAAAGAGGGACCCGAGAAGAGGAGGATCTGGGTTGCTCTGTGCAAAACCACTGCACAGAGCAGGTAAGCATAACACGTTTGTTATTTTTAACAACAAAAAAAACAAGACTTTATTATCACTTTAACAACTTCAGCCCCGGAAGAATTTACCCACTTCCTGACCAGGCCATTTTTTGCGATACAGCACTGCGTCACTTTAATTGACAATTTCGCGGTTGTGCGACGTTGTACCCAAACAAAATTGACATCCTTTTTTTCCCACAAATAGAGATTTCTTTTGGTGGTATTTGATCACCTCTGCGGGTTTTATTTTTTGCGCTATAAACAAAAAAAAGTGACAATTTTGAAAAAAAAACAACAATATTTTTTACTTTTTGCTTTAATAAATATCCAAATAAATAAATATAATTTCTTCATCAGGCCAATATGCATTCTTCTACATATTTTTGGTAAAAAAAAAAAATCGCAATAAGCATATATTGATTGGTTTGCGCAAAAGTTATAGCGTCTACAAAATAATGGATAGATTTATGGCATTTATTATTATTTATTTTTTTTTTACTAGTAATGGCAGTGATCAGCGATTTTTAGTGGGCCTGCTACATTGCAGAGGACAGATCGAACACTTTTGACACTTTTTTGGGACCATTGACAATTATACAGCGATCAGAGCTAAAAATAAAAAAACTGATTACTGTATGAATGAAATGTCACTGGCAGGGAAGAGGTAACACTAGGGGGCGATCAAGGGGTTAAGTGTGTCCTAGGGAGGTGTTACTAACTGTGGGGGGAGTAGACTGACAGGGAGTAGAGCAAGATCGCTGTTCCTGATCACTAGGAACAGCAGATCTCTACTTCCCTGACAGAATGGGGATCTGTCTGTTTACATTGACAGATTCCCGTTCTGTCTCTCTGAGGAGCGATCGCGGGTCACCAGTGGACATCGCAACAGCTGGCCACACGCATCGGCTCCGGCATCACGCCCCCTATAGGTCTTAAAGCAGCTGCCGTAGAGCTACGGCGATTCGCGCAGGGGAGCCAACCTGCTGCCACATAACGACGGCTGGTCGGCAAGGTGTTTATGCATTTCGGCTGAAGCCTTCCTCATAGCATAGGAAGGCGTTGGCCGAAACGCATTTCCATTTTGGACTTGCTATTGATGTAATGCTGAAATAAAAGTTTTCTAATGAAGAAGCTGTCGTGCGGCCTGCTTATACTGTATTTGTTATGGACTTGTAGTGACTACTCTCAGCCAGAGTGCCGACTCACTGCTCATATACCTGTACTATACAGCGATAGATATTGGGTTCTTTTGTTACATAGAGTTCAGAGAATCGTCGTTATCCGTTCCAAGGTCATACACAGGGAAATCCAACCTAGCAAAGCAGGGCAGACAGATAGGGAGCTTGATCAAGTATTACACATATAAATACACTCTATCACAAGCATGAGACTGAAGGTTTGGCTGGCTTAAATCAGGTTGGGTTTACACCCAGAGTCTGGCCACAATCAATCACCCTGCAGGTGAACAGGCAGACAACGAGAATGCCACAGCTAAAACCAGGATGCTGGAACCAGCAGCTATGACAGAGAAGGAGCGCATACGCTCTTGACATTATGAGGCACTATTCCTCCCACTGAGACCAACGATGAAACACTATTCCTTCCACTGACACTAAGGCTAGGTTCACACTTGTGCGGGCCGTTATTTGAATGGGCTGCCGTGCCCTGTGAAACGCAGGAAAGAAGTCCCTGTACTACTTTGGAATTTGCAGCACTGCATGGTTCCCAGTGCGTGTGCGATTTCCAGTGCGGGTGGCGTGCCATTTAGATTAATGTCACCCACCGCGGGTCCCGCTTTTCCCTGTGTGGGTGGTTGCATCTGCGGGAATTTGTGCAGGTCCCGCAGCAGAACCACCTGCACAGGTGGGAACCAGGCCTTACAGACGGGCATAATTCCTCCCACTAACATTAACAATGAAGCACTATACTTTTCACTGACACCAACGATGAAGCACTGTTCCTTTCACTGCCACCACCAAGGGGCACAATTCCTCCCACTGACATAAATGATGGAACATTATTCCTCCCACCGATACCAAAGGTGGCCCACGATTCCTCAAAATGATACCAATGATGAGACACTATAAGGCCTGGTTCACACCTATGAAGATTGCAGTTTGCATATTCCACGTGTATTTTGCATTTTTCAACACACATTTTTGATCCATTAAAGTCTATGGAACCAAAAACCAGAAAAAAGTCCCCGGCCCTTTCCATAAAATGCACAGATGTGAACTTGACCCATAGGAAACCATGTTAAATGGACTGTAGTGTGTTTCTGCAAAACTGAAAATGCACTAAAAAATGCATAGGTGTGAACCAGGCCTTACTCCCAGTGACACCAATGATGGGACACTATTCCGTCCACTGACACCAACAATGGGACACTATTCTGTGTCAATCCTATTTAATTTATTCATAAACGACCTGGAGGATGGGGTAAACAGTTCAATCTCTGTATTTGCAGACAATACTAAGCTAAGCAGGGCAATAACCTCCGCAGGATGTGGAAACCTTGCAAGAAGATCTGAACAAATTTATGGGGTGGGAAACTACATGGCAAATGAGGTTCAATGTAGAAAATTTTTAAATAATGCATTTGGGTGGCAAAAATATGAATGCGATCTATACACTGGGGGGAGAACCTCTGGGGGAATCTAGGATGGAAAAGGACCTGGGGGACCTAGTAGATGATAGGCTCAGCAATGGCATGCAGTGCTAACAAAGCAAACAGAATATTGGCATGCATTAAAAAGGGGATTAACTCAAGAGATAAATTGATAATTCTCCCAATCTACAAGACTCTGGTCCAGCCGCACCTGGAGTATGCTGTCCAGTTCTGGGCACCAGTCCTCAGGAAGGATGTACTGGAAATGGAGCGAGTACAAAGAAGGGCAACAAAGCTAATAAAGGATCTGGAGGATATTAGTTATGATGAAAGGATGTGAGCACTGAACTTATTCTCTCTGGAGAAGAGACGCTTGAGAGGGGATATGATTTCAATATATTCAATATTCAAATACCATACTGGTGACCCCACAATAGGGATAAAACTTTTTGGCAGAAGGAAGTTTAACAAGACACGTGGCCACTCATTAAAATTAGAAGAAAAGAGGTTTAACCATAAACTGCGTAGAGAGTTCTTTACTGTAAGAGCGGTAAGGATGTGGAATTCCCTTCCACTGGCAGTGGTCTCAGCGGGGAGCATCAATAGTTTCAAGAAACTATTAGATAAGCACCTGAATGACCGCAACATTCAGGGATATACAATGTAATACTGACATAATCACACACATAGGTTGGACTTGATGGACTTGTGCCTTTTTTCAGCCTCACCTACTATGTAACTATGTAACTATTCTCCCCACTGACACCAAGGATGGGGCACTATTCCTCTCACTGACACCAATGATTGGGTACTATTCCTCTCACTGACACCAATGATTGGGTACTATTCCCCCCACTGACTCCAGCAATGGAGCACTGTTACACCCATAAATACCAATGATGGGGCACTATTCTTTCTCCTACTGACCACAGGCATTATGCATTTTATGTACTCCTACTGCCTGAGGCATTGTTTATTCCCACTCACACTTTGCATTTTCTACACCACTGGCCACAGTCCGGCTCCCTAAAATCTGAAGGATAGTAAACTGGCTCTTTGTTTATAAAGCTTGTAGACCCCTGGAATAGAGGCTTCCCCTAAGATTCAATGGACCAGAAGAAGGTGTCCCCAGATAATGAGTAGTAAGTGAGGGGAGAGAGCACTGGACATATGCATACCTGGGAAGGTTTGTAAATGAATAGGTCTGAGAAAGTGGGGTGGGACAGGGGTGAAGCAGGTAGCAGAGTTAAAGAGGAACTGCAGTCTGCTCACATAACTTGTAATAAAAATATGTTTGCAATTCTGAAGCTTCCCTCCACCACTTTGCATATTATTTTATATATACTGTGATTCTGTACCTGCAAAATATGCTACAGAAATCTCCCTCCACTAAGTCTGGCTGCATCCATTTTAACGGTGGGCTGCTGAAGCTGCTGCCTGTTCACTTCCTGGATTTACACAGACACACAGAGGTCCACCTCCTGCTCTGTAGCTCTCATTGGCCCTCTTATGTACTGTCAGAGCCCCAAGACGGGGGGGGGGGGTTGTACACTGATCTGTATACCTTTATCTGTATACCCTGATCTGTATACCCTGATCTGTTCCCCCCCGATCTGTACACCCCGATCTGTATACCCTGATCTGTATACCTTTATCTGTACACCCTGACCTGTATACCCTGACCTGTACACCCTGATTATTATTATTATTATACAGGATTTATATAGCGCCAACAGTTTACGCGGCTCTTTACAACATTAGGACAGACAGTACAATTACAATACAAATCAATACAGGGGGAATCAGAGGGCCCTGCTGGGGCTGTATACTCTGTCCTGTGATGCTGGGGCTGTATACTCTGTCCTGTGATGCTGAGCTGTATACTCCTGACACTATGGGTGGAAGCAAGTGGAATACAGGGGACGGAGTGGGTGGATTCTATAAGGGGTGGGGCTTATGAGAAGTGGGAGGGGTCAAAAATGAAGGGCGAGGTCTGGCGCCCCCCCATCCTAAAACTTCACCAGCTGCCAATGATGTACAGTAATGCTCCCCATAATGTTATAACACAACACACTACAGTGGATACATGTGAAGCCAGTCTTAATTTAACGTGGTCTGCGTGATTGAGGCGGGGCATGGCTAGGGTGTGCCTATTGACTAAATAATGAAAGGCATCCCTCTTTCCGATCTCAGATGGTTGGGAGGTGCTTCTTACCACATGCCCAGTGTCAACCTGTGTAATGCTTCAGGCAGTGAACTATGTTGGATGGTGTGGATCACAACTTCTGAAGTCTATGAATACTATATTCTTAACAGCTAACTTTAACCTTAACAGCTATCAGGTAGGAAGACTCAGATAAGTTTGGAAATACAATTGGTTTTATTTAGAGTGGTAATACACAGCCACGACAGGGAGCTTCAGAGGCAACTTAAAGAGGAGTTCCACCCAGGGGGGCCGTCAAAAAAAAAAAAAAATTAAAAGTCAGCAGCTACAAATACTGCAGCTGCTGACTTTTAATTGGACACTTACCTGTCCCTGGGTCCAGCGATGCGGGAGATCGAAGCCCCGCTCGTCCCCCCCTTCGCTCGTCGGTGCTGGCATTTCAACTGTGGGCGCCGGGCTGTGGCTTCACAGCCTGGCACCCACTGCGCATGCGCAAGCGGCGCCGCGCGGCGTGATTGGCGGCTCAATCACCTGGGACCTGTAATGGGTCCCAGATGATTGACAGGAGGGAGGGAGCAGAGCAGAGCCCTTCCTGTGCTGAGGGGGAAGTGATGTCACCAGCCCAGGCAAAGGAACAGGCAGACTACGAGGGACCACCTAGCAACAGGCATTTAGAGGTAAGTGAAAAAAAAAATATCCAAATGTTTTTTTGTTTTTTTTTTTAGAATTTTTCCAGGTATTTTTGTTTTTTGGGTGGAACCCCACTTTAAGCTTAGTAGCACTACACAGGAATAAAGTTTATAGGAAACGTAAAGATACTTGCAGTGAGTGGATTCCTGGAGATGGGGTCACCCAGTGGCTTCTTGAGAGATGTACTGGTCTCTTATTTTGGAAGGAACATGTAAGGTTTTCTTCGGGCAAAGTAAGTAGACTGTGGGTAGGGCAGAGGAGAGTCTCTGACTACTAGAGAGGAAGGAGCTCTGTCCGACCCAACAAGTGGAAGTTGGAGGGGCTCTGTCCGGCCCAAAAGTGAGGTGGAAGACAGGGCTCTATCCGCCCCAAAAGTGAGATGATAGTCGGGGCTCTGACCGGCCCAAAAGAGAGATGGTAGTTGGGGCTCTGTCCGGCCCAAAAGAGAGAGACGAACGTTAAGCAAATGGCGTCGGCTGTTTAAGTAGGGACAAGAGGAGGAGCCGGGTGATGTCGTTGTGACGTCATCAATCTGCTACAGAGTTTGTGGAGATATCAGAGCTCCCAGTGGAAAGATAAGAATATTGCAGGAGAAATGTCGGAGCCTCCAGTGGAGGGATAAAGACATTACAGGAGAGATGTCGGAGCCTCCAGTGGAGGGATAAAGACATTACAGGAGAGATGTCGGAGCCTCCAGTGGAGGGATAAAGACATTACAGGAGAGATGTCGGAGCCTCCAGTGGAGAGATAAAGACATTACAGGAGAGATGTCGGAGCCTCCAGTGGAGGGATAAAGACATTACAGGAGAGATGTCGGAGCCTCCAGTGGAGGGATAAAGACATTACAGGAGAGATGTCGGAGCCTCCAGTGGAGGGATAAAGACATTACAGGAGAGATGTCGGAGCCTCCAGTGGAGGGATAAAGACATTACAGGAGAGATGTCGGAGCCTCCAGTGGAGGGATAAAGACATTACAGGAGAGATGTCGGAGCCTCCAGTGGAGGGATAAAGACATTACAGGAGAGATGTCGGAGCCTCCAGTGGAGGGATAAAGACATTACAGGAGAGATGTCGGAGCCTCCAGTGGAGGGATAAAGACATTACAGGAGAGATGTCGGAGCCTCCAGTGGAGGGATAAGGACATTACAACCTGATGCTGAACCTCAACAAATGGCTCAATAAGCTCAAAAACTAAAGGAACCATCTTGCTTTGCTGTTCTGCATGTTTACAGGAATGATCTCTGTAATATCTAGGCTGTCCTTGATGCAGATTACTGTCTATTTACAATGCTGCCCCACCTAGAATTGTTTTCAGAGCTGCGAACAGCATGGTGGGCATATATGAATTGCTACTTTTATCAGCTCTATTTAGTTATAATATTGGGGGAGCCAGGACACCCCCAGCTGGTGCTCCTATTGATGGATTTGCATCGTGTTCTGTGCGGATGGCGAGCTGTGATTGTTCTATGGAATGTTTTGTCTGTACTCCTTGTTCTTTCTCCAAATGCCAGACAGACCTTGAACCAAGTTTGATCTATTTTTGGTCGG
This sequence comes from Lithobates septentrionalis, assembly GCA_037952835.1. Lineage (NCBI taxonomy): Eukaryota > Metazoa > Chordata > Amphibia > Anura > Ranidae > Lithobates > Lithobates septentrionalis. Next base: position 118,364 of record JBBDGP010000116.1, read on the forward strand.
TCTGATGTTTGTAATAAATGTGAAGAATTATATACACATCAAGTTCTTCTTAGTGATCAGCAGACCAATGAATTCACAGTTGCTGTATCATTTCCCAAGGGAACACAGCCGGCCTATCATTGTTATCATTTTATAAACAGTACTGCAGCCTGGACTTTTCATGCAAAACCAATATACTGAGACTGCCAGTAAATTCTCCTGTGAGATTAGCTGCTAATTACGTGTGACCCCAGCATCTTCAAATCACAGAACTGAATGGAGTGGGGACAATAAATTGGTCTTCTGCTGATGCTCATGCTGTTTAACCGCTTACCTACTGGGCACTTTTACCCCCTTCCTACCCAGGCCATTTTTCAGCTTTCAGGGCTGTTGTACTTTGATTGGCAATTGTGCGGTCGTACAACACTACACAAACTACATTTTTATCATTTTTTTCACGCAAATGGAGCTTTCTTTTTATGGTATTTAATCACCACTGGGTTTTTTATTTTTTTTGCTAAACAGATGAAAAAAGACTGAAAATTTGGAGAGAAAAAAAAAACATTTTTCATAGTATGTTATAAAATTTTGCAAACAGATAAGTTTTCTCCTTCACTGATGCGCACTGATGAGGCAGCACTAATGAGGCGGCACTGATGAGCACTGATAGGTGGCACTGATGAGGCGACACTGGTTGGCACTGATAGGCGACACTAATAGGCGGCACTGGTGGGCACTGATAGGTGGCACTGATAGGCACTGATAGGCTGCACTGATGAGGTGGCACTGGTGGGCACTGATGGGTACTGATAGGGAGCACTGATGGACACTGATAGGCAGCACTGATAGGTGGCAATGATGAGGTAGCATGAACATGATTGGCAGCACTGGTGGGCACTGATTGGCAGCACTGGTGGGCACTTTGGGGGCTGCACTGATAATCAGGACACTAATTATCAGTGCTGATGTTCCTATAACGCAAGCCAGTAATCGTCTCTTCTCCTCTCCTCATGCTGTCAGCATAAGGAAAAAAAGGCCAATAACCGCCTTGTGTTTACATCCGTGATCAGCTGTCATTGAACACAGCTGATCATGTGGTAAAGGGGCGCTGTGATTGGCCCAAAAAGGGTGCATGGGCAGTGCGATCACAGAAGACGGTTATAAAAACACACCCGGCAAAGTAAGCCTGCGCTGTAGCTGTCATTCGGCTATAGCGTGGGCGGGAAGGGGTTAAAGAAGAACTCTAGGTATAGATTTTTTTTTGGTGACATCAGGGACAGTCCACAACTTAACACCACTGGAGCACGGGGGTGCCAGACTGGTCCTGTGCTGGTGGAATCGAAGGGTTAGATAAGTACATCTCTTTTTTGCCCAGAGATGGGATATAATACTGCATGACATCTAGTGGAGGAAATTAATTACTGTAGGGGGCAGCAAATTCTGCTTTTTCTTACTGTTTCTTCACATATTATTATATATTGTTTTAAAGTTGGAGCTTCCTTTAAAGTGACACAAAAATATATCCTTATTTATCATTTATCACTGTGTTTTTCTTCTTCCTTGTAACATCCTCTGTGAGCTCTGGTACCCCCCCCCCCCCCCCCTTCTGTTTGTTTGAAATAAGCAGTGCACGTTAGTTGTGTCATAGTTACCCAGTTGTGGGCAGGGCTTACTGCACCCAAGTGGGGACCCGGAGAATGCTCTCGCTAGTGCCCCCAATGGTGGGCTGGGGTTGCTGTTTAAAGCAAGAATTAAGGAAGTTAGTAAGGAGTTAGGACAGCACTTCAACTTAAAAGTGATGCTTCTCTAAAGAACATAATTAACTCCTTGCAATCTGTGGTCCAACTTCTGCACTGTTCACGTGGTTCACTACGGACATCAGTTCCTCAGTCAGGACAAGTCTGATCATTGGAGGAGAGCAGTTTGAGTTCCCAGCACAGCTAGAGAACTCACCAGGGTGTGTTCTCCTGCTTAGTGTGGTCAGTTTTTAATAGGAAAGCAAAGGGAATGGCATAAACACCAGAGATATCACACAAAGGAAGCAATACAAAGAGAACAGGATACTTTCCCATACAAGTACATGGTACAGCAGGCACACATGGGGAATATGAAATGCTGGGGTAGCAAACATTTTAAGTGTGTCCTCAAGTAACTTCAGACCAGGGCAAGTTGAATAACAATAAACATTCTTTAGGCTCAATTCACACCATGGCGTTCTGTTTTGTGACCAGAATCGCCGCGATTCGGCCCACAATTCCGAATTGACGTAAATCGCGGGACGCACTTGCGACCTTCGTTACTTTCAATGGCACACAAATTGCAGTGCGATTTTGACGCAATTGTCGCCCAAGGAATCGCGGTAAAATCGCACAAGCAGAACAGCAGGACGCCTGTCGTCCAAAGAAGTTCCGGACTGTCAGATCTGGTAGGGATTTTAAGAGAAACCCCACGCAAAAACTAAAAAAAGAAAATGGCGTGGGCCCCCCCCATAGTCCATATCAGACCCTTATTCGAACATGCAGCCCGGTGGGTCAGGAAAGGGGGGACAAGCAAGCGCCCCCCCTCCTGAACCATACCAGGCTGCATGCCCTCAACATAGAGAGGTGGGTGCTTTGGGGCGGGGAGAGCTCTGCTCTGGGGAAAAGGGCCTCTTCCTGACAACCCTGGGCGGTGGTTGTGGGGGTCTGTGGGCAGGGGGCTTATCGGAACCTGGAAGCTCCCATTAACAAGGGACCCCTCCCAAAAAAAATTGTATGTCACAAAGAAGTGACGTCACAAGGGGCGGGCTCTTCAGGTGATGTCATCGGATGCCCACGCCCCATGGCTCTATAAGAAATGGCAGACAGCAGGAACAGACACAATTGAGGGAGCCAGGGTTGGTGGATGACTGCGTTTTTTATTTTTAGCGGGCAGCGGCGGCAGATGAAGAAGACATCACCGGAGAGAGACGAGAGAGAAGAAACACCAGAGGGAGAAGACAGTGGAGAGAGAATAAACCACCAGAGAGAGAAGAGGGAGAAGAAACACCGGAGGGAGAAGAAACACTAGAGGAGGAAGACACCATTATTAATAAAGGACTTGTCAAAAACCATCTCTTGTGTTTTGTAACACTACACTTCTTTTTTTTTGGTGAATAGGTAGGGGTGGGGTCCCCTTGTAAAAGGGGGCTTCCAGATTCTGATAAGCCCCCTGCCCACAGATCTCCACAACCACCGCCCAGGGTTTTCGGGAAGAGGCCCTTGTCCCCATCAACATGGGGACAAGGTGCTTTGGGGGGTGAGGCTCTGCCCTCCCACCCCAAAGCACCCAATCCCCTATGTTGAGAGCATGCGGCCTGATATGGTTCAGGGGGGCGCTCGCTCCTTCCAGAGCCATCTTCAAGGCAGGGCAAAGAGGGCAGCTGCCCTGGGCCCTGTCATTGTTGTGGGGCCCAAAGCAGCTGCCTCATACTTGCCATCTATCCCAGTTAAAATTCCCTTGTCCCTTGAAGTTTTAGTCCCGTGCTGTGTCCCGATATCTCAGTGTGAAGTGCTAGTACTAATGCTGCCCAGCTATGCCCTATTGTTGTGTACAGATGACTCACCTGCAGACCCTGTGTTTACATGTAAATAACTGGCATTCATATGTAAATAGTGGTGGCATTCATAAGTAAATAGCTGCGGCCGGTGGCGTTGATATGTAAATAAAGGCAGCATTCATATGTATATCATGCCCCCCTGCAGTGAGGAGATGATGTGCTGTAACCTCTAGCAACCAATCAGTGAGCAGTATTACTGTAACAGTAATCTCTAGCAACCAATTAAAAAGCAGAAATCATTTGCTGTAACCTCTAGCAACTAATCAGTGAGCCATAATGTGTGCTGTAACCTCTAGCAACCAGTCAATAAGCAGTAATGATATGCTGTAACCGCTGGCAACCAATCATAATTGCTGCCTGATCTGATACAGTAAACTGATTATAAGTCTAGCTGCTATTTATTGTATGTCTCAGAGCAGGTGGAGAGTGAAATTGTATGGGGGGGGCACAAGAAAATTTTTGCCCAGGGTCCAATCAATAATAAAGACGGCCCTGGCTCCTCCGCCCTCTTTCCTGACCTGCCGGGCTGCATGCTCTGGTAAGGGTCCGGTATGGATTTTGGGGGGACCCCACGCTGTTTTTCTTTCATAATTTTTAATTGTCGGGGTTTTTTTTACAATCGGCTGTGAGCTGGGAAGACCGCTGACAGCTGATGAGTCATCAGTTGTTAAGGAGGCAGCAGCCGGCTTCCATGCCTACTGCTTAAACGGAGTTCCACCCAAAAGTGGAACTTCCGCTCATCTGATTCCCCCCCCTCCCGTGCCACAATTGGCACCTTTCAGGGGGGAGGGGGGTGCAGATACTTGGCACCCACTTCCTGGAATAGACTCCCGCAGGAGTCACGCCCCTTCCCGCACCCCATTCCCTAATCCCCCCCCCCCGCTGTCTCCTGGGAAACACACAGGTCACAGGAGATAGCGGGGACTACTTAGGACGCGCAGCGTGACTCGCACATGCGCAGTAGGGAACTGGGAAGTGAAGCTGCAATGCTTCACTTCCTGATTCCCTCACAGAGAATGGCGGCGGCAGCAGGCGAGATCCGAGCGATTGATCGGCTGCCGACATCGCTGGACTCCAGGACAGGTAAGTGTCCATTTATTAAAAGTCAGCAGCTGCAGTATTAGCTGCAGGCATTTAATAATTTTTTTTTTAGGTGGACTCCCTCTTTAACAACCAGCCTGGTGGTAAATATTGCATTTTAATGCTCCGGTCCGTTTGTGAATTGGACTTAAGAGCTTTTCATGCTGTATTTACTGGCACATTTTTTTTTCCCGGAAAATACCGCATAATTATATATATATATATTGACCCCATAGGCTTTTATGGAGTTGAGTTTAGCAACTTTGGCAAAAAAAAATGCCAAAAGCTCCTAAACTCAAGTTTAGGAACTGCTAGTGTACATGAAGCCTAACGATTAGAAAATTGAACAAATGTTCTTTCCCAAGAATTTCCATTCTAAATTCTACCCATCTATGGTCAGCTTTACAGAACAGAGATCCCAAGCTAAAAACAACTGAACAATATATATACAGTACATAGTACATAGACAGTGCTATCCATTAAATGTTCTGCAGAAGAGAAGAATGGTATGACGTTGCTTCACAAGCATGATGCTGAAATGTATATTAGACTTTTCATGGGAAAGGACAAGATCCTTATCATGTTCCAGCATCCTGGAAGCTGGCACTGTATCTTCACTCCGCTTTTCTTTGGTAATAGGAGCCGTTCCAACGACTTGTAATTTTAGCTGACACACACAGATAATGGGATTATTTTTATTTGTTGAAGGATGATCAGAGCCCACCAAATAAGGGTAGATATTTCGAACACTGGCCATATAAATTAAAGAGACATGCTACATACAACCCGACTTCCGAAACCTTTTTTTTTTTAAAGTTCTTTTCATAAATCTTTAAATGCACAAACATGTTAAGCCTTAAAATTAAATGCACCCTTGAATTGGAACAAACGAAGATACCCCAAACTGTTCAAAGGGTACGCATTAACCACTTGCCGACTGTATACTGTAGATATACGGTGTCAAGGCGGCTCTCCTGCGCAGGATAATGTACTAGGTATGTGATCCTGCACTTCCTGGTTTGGGCCACGCGCCACTGGCCAACTCCAGTTGATTAGACACAGCGATTGGCGGGTACGATGGACTCGATGTCCACAGGCACCTGCTGATGCTTCGGTACACAGGCAGAACGGCGGTCTGCCTATGTAAACAAGGCAGATTGCCGTTCTGTCACTACAGAAGACATGAATCCTGTGTTCCTGCAAAGCAGAGTCACCAATCCATGCCTTCTCCTAGTACAAGCACCTCTCTCACAGTAGTAAAGCACTGGTCAGGCACACATTTAACTCCTTGATCGCCCCTGATGTTAACCCCTTCCCTGGCAGTGTCATTAGTACAGTGACAGTGCATATTTTTTAGCACTGATCACTGCATTAGTGTCATTGGTCCCCAAAAAGTATCAAAAGTGTCAGTTAGTGTCCCGAATGTCCACTGCAATGTTGCAGCACCGCTATAAGTCACTAATCGTCGCAATTACTAGTAAAGAAATAAAAATATCCCATAGTATGTAGACGCTACAACTTTTGCGCAAACCTATCAATGTACGCTTATTGGGATTTTTTAACCAAAAATATGTAGCTAAATACATATTAGCCTAAATTGATGAAGAAATTAGATTTTTTAAATTTTTTTGTTGGATATGTTTTATAGCAGAAACTAAAAATGATTGTTTTTCTTTTCAAAATTGTCTTTTTTTTTGTTTATAGCGCAAAAAATAAAAACCGCAGAGGTGATCAAATACCATCAAAGAAAGCTCTATTTGTGGGAAAAAAATTGTCAGTCAAATAAAGCAGTGCCGTATCGCAAAAAATGGCCTGGTCATGAAAGGGAGGGGGTGGTAAATCTTTCGGAGCTGAAGTGGTTAAAAGCTATTACAACTCATACATTTAGAGTTATCAGTGAATAATGGCCCCAGAATTACTGTTATCTCTCCAGCATTTGTGATGATATGTAACAAGTGTGATTTTGTTTTCTTCTATAGATGCACCCGGCAGGTGTTTGCATTTGTATGTGTGTGTTCGTGGGGCAATCACTCGCATGAGATCGCTGCATGAGCGGTTGCATGCGAGTGGGCACATGTGGGCGCCTCCCATTGCTTTTAATAGGCATGCCTCTTGCAGCTAATCGCGGGAACCCCTGCTGGGGTTCTCACATATACTCACAGGCATGGTGCATTCACAAGTTTAAATGTTCCCCTAAAGGGTAACTCTCCTTTCATGGGGGAAAAAAATAGCAAATTAAAAAAAATTATATAGCATGTACAATTGTAACACAAGTCATATTGTAGTTGAATGTTATTAACCACTTCCATACCGGGCCATTGTCATATGACGTCCGCAGGAACACTCTGTCCCTCTGGGCGGGCATCATATGACGTCCTGAGCTTCTCGCTGCGGCGAGCAGAGATGAGGCGTGTCCCTCGGGACGCAGCCCATCCCAGATCAGTGTAAAGAGCCAATAAAAATTGGCTCTTTACCACGTGACCGTCTGTGTCCAATCACAGCCGGTCACATGCATTGTCCTCATGCATGGCGCGCATGAGCAGCGGTCAGGGAAGAGGCTTGTCACACTGACACAGCCCATCCTCGATCGCAGTAAAGATCCAATGAAATTAGCTCTTTACCACGTGACCGTCTGTGTCCAATCACAGCCAGTCACAGAATGTCAACAAACCGCAGTAACAAGCTGTTACCGGGCTGTCCTCCTCACACACCGATCGTGTGTGAGGGGGAGATTGCGGTAACAGCTCATTACTGCCAACAATATACACCAAACACACTGATTCCCCCCCACCCAATAAAGATGACCTGTCACAGCCCATCAAAGTACCTGTCACAGCCCATCTGAGTACCCGAGTACCTGTCACCGAACTCATCAGAGTACCCGAGTACCTGTCACCAGCCCATCAGAGTACCGAAGTACCTGTCACCAGCCCATCAGAGTACCCGAGTACCTGTCATCAGCCCATCTGGGTACCCGAGTACCTGTCACGAGCCCATCAGAGTACCCTAGTACCTGTCATCAACCCATCTGAGTACCCGAGTACCTGTCACCAACCCATCTGAGTACCCGAGTACTTATCATCAGCCCATCAGATTACCCGAGTACCTGTCACCAGCCCTTTAGAGTACTCGAGTACCTATCTGCAGCCCATACCTCATAGAATATACGTCGGGTGTTTGCTTACCAAAATGGAGTAATTTTGTGGGTAATTCCACTGTCCTGGTGCTCTAGGACCTTCAAAAGTGTGATAGGAAGGAATTATATGTATACTTTATGCTCCTAGAACGCCTGAAGGTAGTACTTCAATGGTGGACCTCTCTATGGGGCCAGGCTATGTAAAAGTCTCACACATGAGGTATCGCCATACTCGGGACGAGTAGCAGAATGTATTTTGGGGTGTAATTTTTGCTATGTACATGCTGTGTGTTAGAAATAGGTTTTCATTTTCTGTCAACGTTTTCCGAAGACTTGTGGAAAAAAAATGAACCTTTCAAAAGACTCATTATGCCTCATAGAATATACCTTGGGGTGTTTGCTTTCCAAAATGGGGTCATTTTGTGGGAAAAACCATTGTCCTGGTGCTCCAGGGCCTTCAAAATTGTGATAGGTCGTTAGGAAATTTTATGTGCAATTTATGCTCCTAGAACGCCTGATGGTGCTCCCTGCATGTTGGACCTCTCTATGTGGCCAGGCTGTGAAAAAGTCCCACATATGTGGTATCACCATACTCGGGAGGAGTAGCTGAATGTATTTTGGGGTGTAATTGAAAGTATACAAATGCTGTGTGTGAGAAATAACTTGTTATTATGAAGATTTTGTGTAAAAATAAATTATAATAATAATTTCTTAATTTTCCCGAGAATTGTGGGAAAAAAATACAACTTCAAAAAACTCACCATGCCTCTTACTAAATACATTGCACTGTCTACTTTTCGAAAAGGGGTCATTTGGGGGTTATTTGTGCTTTCCTGACATTTCAGGGCCTCAAGAGCTGTCAGTGCATCAGGTGTGATCAATTTTTAATAATTTGCACCATAGCTTGTAGACTCTATAACTTTCACACCGACCAAATAATATACTCTTTATTTGGGTTATTTTTACCAAAGATATGTAGCAGTATAAATTTTGGCCCAAATTTATGAACAAAAATTACTTATTTGCAAAATTTTATTATAGAAACTAAAAAAAGTGTTTTGTTTTTCAAAATTTTTCGCACTTTTTTCACTTATGTTGCAAAAAATAAAAAAACTCAGTGGTGATTAAATACCACCAAAAGAAAATTTCGTAATTTTTTTGTAAAATGATTAAAAACCCCGCTCTGTGCGTGGTGGCTGACGTGCCACTACGCCAGAGCGTTGTTTTTAATCATAGACGAGCGGAACAGCCTCAGTGCCGGGTGAAGGCACCTTTAAATGTAAGCAGACACTTGGCTTTTGATTTTATTCAATTTTTCAATAAATGGGATTACACTATTCCAGTTTTTTGTATCCTTCCTATATATATTTCCTGTTACCTACACTGGGGGAGAGGAAAGGTTTCTCACACGGCTCATCCATCTAATTGCAGCAAGTCATTTCTTGACCTTCTTTTAATTAATAAGGTCAACAACTTCTGGTAAGCAGACATCCACTTACAGAGCGCTTTGGGTGTACAACGTAGTCGGTGAAGGTGGTTCATCTCTACAGTGGAAGAAGCACTCTTTGATGTTGTTTTTGTTTTGCACATTGGACTTCCTTTTTTGATTTTTTTCATCATTTTTTAAAATTTTTATATCAATTTTTTGTTTTAGCACATGTAGTGAATATATGGTTGCAAACTCAATTTTTTGACATATGCACTATTTGTACACGGGTATTTAATATAGATGCACATAGGTTTTTCAAGTGGTTCAGCGGCACTGATACACTTAAGATTTTTTCATTTATGGATACAGTGGCTTGCGAAAGTATTCGGCCCCCTTGAACTTTTCAACCTTTTGCCACATTTCAGGCTTCAAACATAAAGATATAACATTTTAATTTTTTGTGAAGAATCACCAACAAGTGGGACACAATTGTGAAGTGGAACGAAATCTATTGGATATTTTAAACTTTTTTAGCAATTAAAAAACTGAAAAGTGGTGCGTGCAAAATTATTCGGCCCCTTTACTTTCAGTGCAGAAAACTCACTCCAGAAGTTCAGCGAGGATCTCTGAATGATCCAATGTTGTCCTAAATGACTGATGGGGATAAATAGAATCCACCTGTGTGTAATCAAGTCTCTGCATAAATGCACCTGCTCTGTGATAGTCTCAGAGTTCTGTTGAAAGTGCAGAGAGCATCATGAAGACCAAGGAACACACCAGGCAGGTCCGTAATACTGCTGTGGAGAAGTTTAAAGACGGATTTGGATACAAAAAGATTTCCCAAGCTTTAAACATCCCAAGGAGCACTGTGCAAACGATCATTTTGAAATGGAAGGAGTATCAGACCACTGCAAATCTACCAAGACCTGGCTGTCCCTCTAAACTTTCAGCTCAGACAAGGAGAAGACTGATCAGAGATGCAGCCAAGAGGCCCATGATCACTCTGGATGAACTGCAGAGAACTACAGCTGAGGTGGGAGAGTCTGTCCATAGGACAACAATCAGTCGTACACTGCACAAATCTGCCCTTTATGGAAGAGTGGCAAGAAGAAAGCCATTTCTCAAAGATATCCATAAAAAGTCTCGTCTAAAGTTTGCCACAAGCCACCTGGGAGACACACCAAACATGTGGAAGAAGGTGCTCTGGTCCGATGAAACCAAAATCGAACTTTTTGGCCACAATGCAAAACGATATGTTTGGCGTAAAAGCAACACAGCTCATCACACTCAACACACCATCCCCACCGTGAAACATGGTGGTGGCAGCATCATGGTTTGGGCCTGCTTTTCTTCAGCAGGGACAGGGAAGATGGTTAAAATTGAGGGGAAGATGGATGCAGCCAAATACAGGACCATTCTGGATGAAAACCTGTTGGAGTCTGCAAAAGACCTGAAACTGGGACGGAGATTTATCTTCCAACAAGACAATGATCCCAAACATACAGCAAAATCTACAAAAGAATGGTTCACAAATAAACGTATCCAGGTGTTAGAATGGCCAAGTCAAAGTCCAGACCTGAATCCAATCGAGAATCTGTGGAAAGAGCTGAAAACTGCTGTTCACAAACGCTCTCCATCCAACCTCACTGAGCTCGAGCTGTTTTGCAAGGAAGAGTGGGCAAGAATTTCAGTCTCTCGATGTGCAAAACTGATAGAGACATACCCCAAGCGACTTGCAGCTGTAATCGCAGCAAAAGGTGGCTCTGCAAAGTATTAACGCAAGGGGGCCGAATAATTTTGCACGCCCCACTTTTCATTTTTTTATTAGTTAAAAAAGTTTCAAAAATCCAAAAGATTTCGTTCCACTTCACAATTGTGTCCCACTTGTTGGTGATTCTTCACAAAAAATAAAATTTTTATATCTTTATGTTTGAAGCCTGAAATGTGGCAAAAGGTTGAAAAGTTCAAGGGGGCCGAATACTTTTGCAAGCCACTGTATGTCTATTCACTATGTATTTAAATAAGCAATAATTAGTGGCCTAGCGCCCCCCATCACACTTGTTTTCAATTTGCACTAGAATATCTATATCTAGCTTGGGGGTTAACAGCTATATTTACCAATTTATAAATTAATTTTTTTGGCGCAAGGTATTTACTTATTTTTAATACCATCATTTATTGGTTAATAAAAGATTTACTCACAAACAGAGCATTGATATCCCAGTGCTAGGATGCAGAGCGTACAAACGTTTCATCGAGACAGAGAAAGGTGACTGCGGATGACATCACGGAGTCCTCCCATCCTACCGTACACGTATCGTCCCTATGGGCGTGACTTCCTCAGCGGTGGCCATACACACCAAATCTGAACATGTGCAGCTTGACTCCAAAGGCTCTGTCTTATCCAGACTTTTCCAGGGGGACAGTGCAAGAAGGGGAGGATCTGTGCATACAGGATCAAGCAGCCTTTTTACACAATGCAGAGGATTAACCATTTAGGTTCCACAATGAGTATAACAAACATGCTTTACTGCATATACAGATTGATTTTACTGTTGTGGATTTAGTAACACTTTAATGGTCTGCTCTAAAGACTAGTTTACACTTGCAGTTGGAAGATGGTAAAAAATGTGTGCTTTACCACCCCACAACTGCTTCCCTCTAAGCTGCAAAAGCAGTAGTAGGGGGTGTACCGCCCACTGAATAACTTTTCTCATCAGCAGTATATAGCAGTCCTGTGACTTCTATCAGTGCCTGGTTAAAGCTTGTAGGAGGAGTTTTCATTCTCCTCTGATTGTCCTATGAGGCTGCAGGACCCTTGACCCTCTCTCTGGACAGTGCTGTTTGGCCCTGTGCTGATAATATGCATCCTTCTACGAGAAAAAAAAAACCTATGTAGCAATACACACCAAACTGCGCATGTGCAGCTTTTCCCGAAGGCTCTGATCTATTAGCTGATAGATCAGGGACTGTGGAAGAAGGGGAGGATTAGAAAAGAAAGGATCAAACTGCCTTTTTACACAATGCAGAGGATTAACCCCTTAGGTTCCACAGTGAGTATAACAAGCATGCTTTACTGCATATACACACTGATTTTACTGTTGTGGGTTTAGTAACACTTTAAGGTGAAAAATACCGATAGTGCCATATAGTCAAAGCTATGGTATTCCCAGTAGTAACCTATGGCTGTGAAAGTTGGACCATAAGGAAGGCTGAACGCCAAAGAAATTATGCTTTTGAACTATGGTGTTGGAGAAGACTCTTGAAAGTCCCTTGGATGGCGAGAAGATCAAATCAATCAATCTTGAAGGAAATCAACCCTGAATATTTACTAGAAGGACAAATCCTGAAGCTGAAACTCGAATACTTTGGCCACCTAATGCAAAGAGAGTACTCATTGGAAAAGACCTTGATGCTGGGAAACACAGAAAACAAGATGGATAGATAGCATAATTGAAACAACAAACATGAAGTTAAGAAATCTCCGGGAGGCAGTGGAGGACAGAAAAGCCTGGCGCGCTATAGTCCATGAGGTCACGAAGAGTCGAGCACGGCTAAACGACTGAACACACAGTGAAAAAGGTGAAAAACCTTCTGTGCTGCAGAATCCCCTCCAGCCTCCCCTCCTCATCCTTACCTGAGCCCGATTCAATCCAGCAATGTGCAAGAGAGCTCTCGCCGCTGTCTCCCCCCTCATTGGGCAGATTGATAGCAGCGGCGGCTGGTCCATAAGGGGTTCACCGGCTCCAATCTTTATGCGGGGCACCGGATGCATAGATTTCGACTAGTTTTTTTTTTTTTTTGAAGCACATGATTAGAGCCTGAGGCTCTAATTGGCTTCAAAATGGTTGGGCTTAGGGTGCAGAGCACTGCGCCCGAGCCCACCCACTTGTGACATTAGCGAATCAACATTCGCTATTGTCTTCCTGCGTCTCCTCCCGGCCAATCAGGACAGGAAGCGGGTCCTAAGACCGGATTGGTCGGGAGGAGAAGCGACCGGATTTGCCAGGAGGACAAGCCGGGGAAGCCGCCTGTATCCTGGATGGGGTAAGTGCGGGGCTGGCAGGCTGGCGGGCGATTGCTCGATCGATTAAATGAGCGGTGGGGTTTGTTTGTTGTACAGGCCAGGTAAGTATGACATGTTTGCTATTTTAATTTTAAAAAAAATGAAGCTTTAATGATGCTTTAACCCCGTAAAATGGAAATTCAACATACTCCATGATAAAACAAAAGTTTTGTTTTAACATAAGCGATCGGTTTTCAAATCCTGGTACAAATTGTCCAATCAAAAAACTTTCTCTGTAGATCGGAGGCAATTAACTACAATACCTATTGATGTGTATATAGAGTAGAAGAAATTTTTCATACAGCGAGACATAATAAATGTATAGATGTAGTGCAATCCGAGGCTCATCTCTACTTGTGTCCATCCATTCTGCACCCCCCATATGGTACACAAGCTAAAACACAACAACAACAGTACAGCTGTCCCTATAGAGGTGATACACAAAAGGAAGAGTCATCTAGTGAGGAGGACAAGTCCTGTCATGTGTGCCAGTTGTTTACAGCCCCTGTTGTGCCTTCTTGTAAAGGAATGCAGGAAAAGCCCCGAGGCGAGAAAGAAAAGGGTGGTGTTTGCAGCTTTTATACTTGCCAGCACACTTTCAATTAAAGTAAACCTGTCACTTAAACAAACAAGAACTTGTGATCAATTTCATTTGCAGCATTGTGCAAAGTGACAGCAATACATAGAAAATAAAAGCAGAAATGTGATTATAAACACAGCCATATATACAAAGCAGACTTTGGGCTCGGTCAGCTTCATTAATCAACGCTAGGACAAAGGCTGAAGTATGGTGCTAATGTAGCCCTCATCCCTAGAACATGTAGCATACAGAATACCCTCTAAACCAGGGGTCTCCAAACTTTTTTAAACAGGGGGCCAGTTTACTGTTCTTCAGACTTTAGGGGGGCCGGACTGTGGGCACTGGGAGTAGAAAAAGTCCTGACTTCAGTGAGGAAAAACAAAGCCCCATCTTTGGCGTCAGTGGAAGGAATTGTGCCCCATCATTGCTGTCAGTGGAAGGAATTGTGCCCCGTCATTGCTGTCAGTGGTAGGAATTGTGCCCCGTCATTGCTGTCAGTGGGAGGAATTGTGCCCCGTCATTGCTGTCAGTGGGAGGAATTGTGCCCCGTCATTGCTGTCAGTGGGAGGAATTGTGCCCGTCATTGCTGTCAGTGGGAGGAATTGTGCCCCGTCATTGCTGTCAGTGGGAGGAATTGTGCCCGTCATTGCTGTCAGTGGGAGGAATTGTGCCCCGTCATTGCTGTCAGTGGGAGGAATTGTGTCCCAACATTGGTGTTATTGGGAGGAATTGTGTCCCAACATTGGTGTCAGTGGGAGGAATTGTGCCCCGTCATTGCTGTCAGTGGGAGGAATTGTGCCCCGTCATTGGTGTCAGTGGGAGGAATTGTGTCCCAACATTGGTGTTATTGGGAGGAATTGTGTCCCAACATTGGTGTTATTGGGAGGAATTGTGACCCAACGTTGGATTTATTAGGAACAATTGTTGGTGTCATTGGGAGGATTTTTGCACCATTGTTGGTCTCGGGGGGAGGGGTGGAAATTATGCCCCATTGTTTGTATCAGTGGATGAAATAGTGCCCCAAGGGCAGGATAAAAGCAAGCATAGGTCGGCATCTGGCCCCCGGCCCGCAGTTTTGGAGACCGCAGCTCTAAACCATCAATTGGAGGGGGGACTCTTATTGGCTACTTAGATAAATAGATAAAGTCCTGACTTTCAGTGGGGAAAAATAATGCCCCATCCTTGGTGTCAGTGGAAGGAATTGTGCCCCATTATTGGAATCATTAGGAAGAATTGTTGGTGTCATTGAGAAGATTTTTGCCCCATTGTTGGTGTCATTGGACCCAGTTGTTGGTTGTTGGTGTCATTGGGAGGAGTTGTGCCTTATCACTGGTCTCGGGGGGGGGGGGGGTTGTGAATTATTGAATTATGCCCCATTGTTTGTAGCAGGGGATAAAATAGTGCCCCAAAGGGTCAGATAAAAGCAAGCAAAGGTCCGCATCTGGCCCTCGGGCCGCAGTTTGGAGACCACAGCTCTAAACCATCAATTGGAGGTGGGATTATTATTGGCTACTTAGATATATAGAAAAAGTCCTGACTTCAGTGGGGAAAAACAATGCCCCATCCTTGGTGTCAGTGGGAGGAATTGTACCGCATAGTTGGAGTCATTAGGAACATCTGTTGGTGTCATTGGCAAGATTTTTGCCCCATTGTTGATGTCATTGGTCACAATTGTTGGTGTCATTAAGAGGAAGAGTGCTCCTTTGTTGGTGTCAGTGAGAGGAGTTGTGCCCCATTGTTGGTGTCAGTGGTGTCAGACGAGCCCCATTGTTGGTGTCAGTTAGTGTCAGACGAGCAGGATTCAAGCCTCTGGGGGGTGTAGTACCGCATTTGGCCAGAGGTGCGGGGGCACCGGTGACACTTGGAGCCGCTCGGAGACACTCGGGAACCGAGTGTCTCCGGCGCCCCCCCCCCCCCCCCCCCGCCCCTCTCCAGCCTTATGCGGTACTGAATACAATAGCAGTCACTGTGGAACAAATTGTCTGAGTTTCCATTGACTCCTATGGGGAAACTCACTTTGACATACGAGTGCTTTGGATTACAAGCATTCTTCTTGAACAAATTATGCTCGTAATACAAGGTATCACTGTACAAGCATGATGTGCCAAATTGCAGCATTTTTAGCGCAACTCACAAAGAATTAAAATGCAGTTGAAATGAGTTAAAGAAAGTGTCATTTTGTGACACTTCAATAAAGTTGAAAAAAAAATGGAAATGATGCAATGCGTTGTATCAATGCATAGCACTACCCCGCACAATGCACACTAATGTTTATGTGTTAAATGGATCATAACACACACAGGCTGGTGTGAAAAGGCCCTTTTTCAGAGTCCCCTTCTAGTGGCATTAAAGTGTTACTAAACCCACAACAGTAAAATCAGTCTGTATATGCAGTAAAGCATGCTTGTTATACTCACTGTGGAACCTAAGGGGTTAGTCCTCTGCATTGTGTAATAAGGCTATTCGATCCTGTCTTCTCTGATCCTCCCCCTCTTCCACAGTCCCCGATCCATCTCCTGATAAGACACTTTTGGAGTCACTCTGCACATGCTCAGTTTGGTGTGTATTGCTAGAGTTTTTTTTTTTTTGGGAGAGTGCATGTGATTAGCACAGGGCCAAACAGCACTGTCCAGACAGAGGGTCCGGGGTCATGCAGCCTCATAGGACAATCAGGGGAGAATGAAAACTTTTCCTACAAGCTCATAGTTGCCAACATTGCAAAAAAAAAATGTGTGACACTTTTTTGGCTGTAGGCCGGCCTGTACAATAATTAGGGGGCGGGGCATTTGTTTGTAGGCGTGGTTTAGCCCAAAAATACAAGTGCGGTGAGCGAAGCGCGCCGCGGTGAAAAAATGGGCGTGGTTTATGCGAAATAATGGGGGTGGCTTAAATGGCCGTGGCTCAAGAGGGTGTGGTTAGAGTCTGAGATGAATGAGGGATGGAGAGGGAAAGGGGGAGAGGGGGAAAGGGGGAGAGGGGGAAAGGGGGAGAGGGAAAGGGGGAGAGGGGGAAAGGGGGAGAGGGAAAGGGGGAGAGGGAAAGGGGGAGAGGGGAATGACGGGACAGCAGCCCCAGATCCTACACAATAAAAATATGTGTATTCTAGAAAGTTTAACAATCAGCAGATAAAGATACTCCAAACACCTGGTGTTAGCACTTCAATCATGCCGGCACCATGGTTGTTATGGTGTCAGGATGATTGAATCGCATTATTTCTATTATTACATTGTAATATAAAATGAAATCATTCAACTCACCATAATGCAGAATCAGTGGGACCCCTGAGCGTGTCACCTGCTACGTCGCCTGCCACCAGATGCCATCAGGTTCCCCCAGCAGAGTCTGTCCTTACATCAGGTGCCCCCAGCAGAGTCTGTCCTTGCATCAGGTGCCCCAGCAGAGTCTGTCCTTGCATCAGGTGCCCCAGCAGAGTGCCTCCTTCCATCAGGCATTCCCAGTACAGTATCTCTTAAGTCAGGTGTCCCCAGCGGAGTGTTGGCTGCAGATGGAGTGTTGGCTACAGTCTAGCTACATCTCCTCAAGAGTGGTGACAAGGGGAGAGAGGTGTGTGGGTGGAGGCATGGTGACTACAGGGGTGTTACAGGCTGACTTGGGGAAGGGTGGAGACAGTGTGGTGATTTGGGGGGGCAGGCATGATGGTGACCTGGGGGGTGCAGGCATGGTGGTGACTAGGCCGGAGGGGGTGCAGGCATGGTGGTGACTAGGCCGGAGGGGGTGCAGACATTGGGGGAGGGGGATGCAGGCATGGTGTTGTCATGGGGGGAGGCGGGTGCAGGTATGGTATTGATATGGGGGGGAGGGGGAGGGAGGTATGGTGGTGATATGGGGGAGGGGGCCAGGGCTGGACTGGGACAAAAATGTGGCCCTGGACTTCATCCAGACCGGCCCAGGGCACAACACATCAGGGTACGGTACATCTGGCCACATCAGGGCACAAGGCACATCAGTGCACAGCATATCAGGGTACAGCACACCAGGCCACATCAGGGTACAGGGCACAGCACATCAGGGTACAGAGCCCAGCACATCAGCGTATAGGGCACATCAGGGCACAACACATCAGGGTACAGAGCCCAGCACATCAGCGTATAGGGCACAGCACATCAGGACACAGCACATCAGGGCACACGACATTGAGGCACAGGACATCGGGGCAAATCAGGGCACGGGGCACCGGGCCACAAGGCACATCAGATCACAGGGCACATCAGGGCATAGGAGATCGGGGCCCAGCACATCAGGGCACATAGCACATTAGGGCACATCAGGGCATATAGCACATCAGGGCACATAGCACATCAGGGTATATAGCACATCAGGGCACATCAGGGCATATAGCACATCAGGGCACATAGCACATCAGGGCATATAGCACATCAGGGCATATAGCACATCAGGGCACGGGGCACATCAGGGCACATTATGGCACATCAGGGCACATGGCACATTATGGGGCACATCAGGGCACATAGCACATCAGGGCACGGGGCACATCAGGGCACGGGGCACATCAAGGCACATGGCACATTAGGGCACGGGGCACATCAGGGCACATGGCACATTATGGGGCACATCAGGGCACATGGCACATCAGGGCACGGGGCACATGGCACATCAGGGCACGGGGCACATAGCACATCGGGGTACGGGGCACATCAGGGCACATTATGGAAAAATCAGGGCACATGGCACATCAGGGCACATGGCACATCAGGACACAGGGCACATCAGGGCACATGGCACATTATGGGGCAGATCAGGGCACATGGCACATCAGGGCACGGTGCACATGGCACATCAGGGCACGGGGCACATAGCACATCAGGGAACGGGGCAAATCAGGGCACATGGCACATCAGGGCACATGGCACATTATGGGGCACATCCGGGCACATGGCACATCAGGGCACATGGCACATTATGGGGCACATCAGGGCACATGGCACATCAGGGCATGGGGCACATCAGGGCACAGGGCACATGGCACATTATGGGGCACATCAGGGCACATAGCACATCAGGGCACATAGCACGTCAGGGCACATAGCACATCAGGGCACATAGCACGTCAGGGCACATGGCACATTATGGGGCGCATCAGGGCACATAGCACATCAGGGCACATAGCACATCAGGACACATAGCACGTCAGGGCTCATGGCACATTATGGGGCACATCAGGGCACATAGCATATCAGGGCACATAGCACATCAGGGCACATGGCACATTATGGGGCACATCAGGGCACATTATGGGGCACATAGCACATCAGGGCATGGGGCAGGTCAGGGCACATAGCACATCAGGGCACATTATGGCACATGGCACATTATGGGGCTCATCAGGGCAATTAGCACATGGCACATTAGGGCATGGGGCACCAGGGGGCACATTACCAAATAGCCAGTATGCAGAATAGCGCAGGAAGCGTGTCTGTAGTAAGTTCTCTCTCTGTCACAGTGACTCAGGAGAGGCTGCTCCCCGGCGGCCCCCCCTCTCTTCTCGTCAAAGACGAGACACTGTCACACACGGGGCAGAGCGGAGGGAGGATTTCCTTGTGTTCAGTGGAGAGGGGGGAGGGGTCGCCAATCCCTGTAGCCAATAGGCTTCAGTGTACAATAGAATTTTCTATTTGTACACTGAAGAGAGAAGCCGATTGGCTGCCCCTCTCCCCTGCACTGAACACAAGGGGAAACAACTCATTGACTCACTCGTGGGGACGCGGCGGCCATTTTTGTGGAGCCGTTGCCGTTTTTTTACTAAAACACTCACGATTTTCTCGGGACAATCCCAAAAATTCGGGAAAACACCCGATTAAATCGGGACGAGGGTCCCAAAATCGGTATTGTCCCGGGAAAATCGGGACTGTTAGCAACTATGCAAGCTTTAACCAGGCGCTGATAGAAGTCACAAGACTGCTCTAACTGCTGATGAGAAAAGGTATTTAGCAGTTTATATTTACTAAAATGATTGCATTTCCATGTTCTGTGTACTGTGGGAGACCAGATATAGTGACTGCAGGGTCCTGGGTATAGTAACACTTTAAGTGACAAGACAAGGTTCCTGGCACCTAAGGCAAGAATATATATTTTTGTGATCACTTTTATTGTGTCATTGTTGATATATGACATATTTTCAATAAACCATCTGGTTTGACCTGTACTATGTGGAGTCCTCCTTCCCTTTTTTCCACGTGTTTGCTTTTTGGAGTCCATGAGGAAGTGTTTTGGGCGACATCTATTTGGATCGCAGAGTGCCCGTGAAGTCCAGGGACCGGGAGTCGGGGACACCGCATCGGACCTGTCTGACCACCTCCTGTGTACAGCACCTGATCCAGACCTCATAGGATCTCGAGCTTGTTTGACCCACTGTCGTACGACATGGGGGTTCACCCCAGTCGGTAAGAGTATTTATTCACTTACCTTTGAAGTTACTTAGAGTGACTACAGACAATTGATTTTCCATCCCCATTGGTTTGGTGACACTGTCATTGGTGTCAGTGGGAGGAATTGTGTCCCAACATTGGTGTTATTGGGAGGAATTGTGACCCAACGTTGGATTTATTAGGAACAATTGTTGGTGTCATTGGGAGGATTTTTGCACCATTGTTGGTCTCGGGGGGAGGGGTGGAAATTATGCCCCATTGTTTGTATCAGTGGATGAAATAGTGCCCCAAGGGCTGGATAAAAGCAAGCATAGGTCGGCATCTGGCCCCCGGCCCGCAGTTTTGGAGACCGCAGCTCTAAACCATCAATTGGAGGGGGGACTCTTATTGGCTACTTAGATAAATAGATAAAGTCCTGACTTTCAGTGGGGAAAAATAATGCCCCATCCTTGGTGTCAGTGGAAGGAATTGTGCCCCATTATTGGAATCATTAGGAAGAATTGTTGGTGTCATTGAGAAGATTTTTGCCCCATTGTTGGTGTCATTGGACCCAGTTGTTGGTTGTTGGTGTCATTGGGAGGAGTTGTGCCTTATCACTGGTCTCGGGGGGGGGGGGGGGGTTGTGAATTATTGAATTATGCCCCATTGTTTGTAGCAGGGGATAAAATAGTGCCCCAAAGGGTCAGATAAAAGCAAGCAAAGGTCCGCATCTGGCCCTCGGGCCGCAGTTTGGAGACCACAGCTCTAAACCATCAATTGGAGGTGGGATTATTATTGGCTACTTAGATATATAGAAAAAGTCCTGACTTCAGTGGGGAAAAACAATGCCCCATCCTTGGTGTCAGTGGGAGGAATTGTACCGCATAGTTGGAGTCATTAGGAACATCTGTTGGTGTCATTGGCAAGATTTTTGCCCCATTGTTGATGTCATTGGTCACAATTGTTGGTGTCATTAAGAGGAAGAGTGCTCCTTTGTTGGTGTCAGTGAGAGGAGTTGTGCCCCATTGTTGGTGTCAGTGGTGTCAGACGAGCCCCATTGTTGGTGTCAGTTAGTGTCAGACGAGCAGGATTCAAGCCTCTGGGGGGTGTAGTACCGCATTTGGCCAGAGGTGCGGGGGCACCGGTGACACTTGGAGCCGCTCGGAGACACTCGGGAACCGAGTGTCTCCGGCGCCCCCCCCCCCCCCCCCCCGCCCCTCTCCAGCCTTATGCGGTACTGAATACAATAGCAGTCACTGTGGAACAAATTGTCTGAGTTTCCATTGACTCCTATGGGGAAACTCACTTTGACATACAAGTGCTTTGGATTACAAGCATTCTTCTTGAACAAATTATGCTCGTAATACAAGGTATCACTGTACAAGCATGATGTGCCAAATTGCAGCATTTTTAGCGCAACTCAAAAAGAATTAAAATGCAGTTGAAATGAGTTAAAGAAAGTGTCATTTTGTGACACTTCAATAAAGTTGAAAAAAAAATGGAAATGATGCAATGCGTTGTATCAATGCATAGCACTACCCCGCACAATGCACACTAATGTTTATGTGTTAAATGGATCATAACACACACAGGCTGGTGTGAAAAGGCCCTTTTTCAGAGTCCCCTTCTAGTGGCATTAAAGTGTTACTAAACCCACAACAGTAAAATCAGTCTGTATATGCAGTAAAGCATGTTTGTTATACTCACTGTGGAACCTAAGGGGTTAGTCCTCTGCATTGTGTAATAAGGCTATTCGATCCTGTCTTCTCTGATCCTCCCCCTCTTCCACAGTCCCCGATCCATCTCCTGATAAGACACCTTTGGAGTCACTCTGCACATGCTCAGTTTGGTGTGTATTGCTAGAGTTTTTTTTTTTTTTGGGAGAGTGCATGTGATTAGCACAGGGCCAAACAGCACTGTCCAGACAGAGGGTCCGGGGTCATGCAGCCTCATAGGACAATCAGGGGAGAATGAAAACTTTTCCTACAAGCTCATAGTTGCCAACATTGCAAAAAAAAAATGTGTGACACTTTTTTGGCTGTAGGCCGGCCTGTACAATAATTAGGGGGCGGGGCATTTGTTTGTAGGCGTGGTTTAGCCCAAAAATACAAGTGCGGTGAGCGAAGCGCGCCGCGGTGAAAAAATGGGCGTGGTTTATGCGAAATACTGGGGGTGGCTTAAATGGCCGTGGCTCAAGAGGGTGTGGTTAGAGTCTGAGATGAATGAGGGATGGAGAGGGAAAGGGGGAGAGGGAAAGGGGGAGAGGGGGAAAGGGGGAGAGGGGGAAAGGGGGAGAGGGAAAGGGGGAGAGGGGGAAAGGGGGAGAGGGAAAGGGGGAGAGGGGGAAAGGGGGAGAGGGAAAGGGGGAGAGGGGAATGACGGGACAGCAGCCCCAGATCCTACACAATAAAAATATGTGTATTCTAGAAAGTTTAACAATCAGCAGATAAAGATACTCCAAACACCTGGTGTTAGCACTTCAATCATCCCGGCACCATGGTTGTTATGGTGTCAGGATGATTGAATCGCATTATTTCTATTATTACATTGTAATATAAAATGAAATCATTCAACTCACCATAATGCAGAATCAGTGGGACCCCTGAGCGTGTCACCTGCTACGTCGCCTGCCACCAGATGCCATCAGGTTCCCCCAGCAGACGAGGGTCCCAAAATCGGGATTGTCCCGGGAAAATCGGGACTGTTAGCAACTATGCAAGCTTTAACCAGGCGCTGATAGAAGTCATAAGACTGCTCTAACTGCTGATGAGAAAAGGTATTTAGCAGTTTATATTTACTAAAATGATTGCATTTCCATGTTCTGTGTACTGTGGGAGACCAGATATAGTGACTGCAGGGTCCTGGGTATAGTAACACTTTAAGTGACAAGACAAGGTTCCTGGCACCTAAGGCAAGAATATATATTTTTGTGATCACTTTTATTGTGTCATTGTTGATATATGACATATTTTCAATAAACCATCTGGTTTGACCTGCACTATGTGGAGTCCTCCTTCCCTTTTTTCCACGTGTTTGCTTTTTGGAGTCCATGAGGAAGTGTTTTGGGCGACATCTATTTGGATCGCAGAGTGCCCGTGAAGTCCAGGGACCGGGAGTCCAGGGGCCTGTCTGACCACCTCCTGTGTACAGCACCTGATCCAGACCTCATAGGATCTCGAGCTTGTTTGACCCACTGTCGTACGACATGGGGGTCCACCCCAGTCGGTAAGAGTATTTATTCACTTACCTTTGAAGTTACTTAGAGTGACTACAGACAATTGATTTTCCATCCCCATTGGTTTGGTGACACTGTCACAGGAAGAGTCCTTCCCTTCACATCTATGTGGACTGTTGTTTTATGTTTGATTTATACACTTACTGTGTAAGCACAGGTATTTTTTTTTTTTGTTTTCTACATATCATGCTTGGTTTTATATGGACCACATCCAAGGTACATGCACTACTCTTTTCTAGTGTGCATATTAGCGCCACACTGGTAGTTTAATAGTCTTGTTAAACTCCCTTCCGCAAAAAAGTTTTATCCCTATTGT
Source organism: Lithobates septentrionalis (assembly GCA_037952835.1). Taxonomy (NCBI): domain Eukaryota; kingdom Metazoa; phylum Chordata; class Amphibia; order Anura; family Ranidae; genus Lithobates; species Lithobates septentrionalis. The sequence continues at coordinate 142,148 of JBBDGP010000116.1, forward strand.
GGGGTCACCAGTCTGGTATTTTTAGATTGAAATCATATCCCCTCTCAAGCGTCTCTTCTCCAGAGAGAATAAGTTCAGTGCTCGCAACCTTTCTTCATAACTAATATCCTCCAGACCCTTTATTAGCTTTGAGAATTTTAATTAGGGGTAGATGGCGCTACCTTACCAGGGTACCTTGATTTATGATATAATAAACCTCAAAAGGAAAAAAGAAAACAGAAAAACCTAAAACCAACCCCTTGATCACTCATTGAGTAGTGGGTCTAAGTGTCCAGTGTTACCTAAATGGACTGTGCTACCAAATTAGTCTAATAGCTACATGCAAGTGTACACCGTGTGGCTAATCAACATAAATGAGTAAAGTGACAATTTATAAATATTATAACAATCCAAAAAATGAGTAAAGTAAAGTAAAATAGAACATCACGGTTTAAGACCTATATTGATCTCCAATAGTGTCCAAATGTGCTTTTATGCAAAAAGGTGAATCAAATAGTCCCAAAATTAGGCATGTAGTGCAGGACTGCACATTAAATTTTTTATAACAGGTGTAAAATTAGTGAAAAAATTAGTGAAAAAATTAAAAAATTAAAAAAATATATATTAAATTATAATAGTGTATCAAAGTCCAGTATCAAGAAGTAGAAACGTCTGTGGTAAGTCACATTCGTGATAACCAATTGATCAGATCCAGTGACTTGCGGTGCTCCCCCTCAAAGATCCCTACACTTGCATGTAGCTATTAGACTAATTTGGTAGCACAGTCCATTTAGGTAACACTGGACACTTAGACCCACTACTCAATGAGTGATCAAGGGGTTGGTTTTAGGTTTTTCTGTTTTCTTTTTTCCTTTTGAGGTTTATTATATCATAAATCAAGGTACCCTGGTAAGGTAGCGCCATCTACCCCTAATTAAAATTCTCTTTACCATTTAACTCACTCCTTCGGGGGTAAGTGCAAGGGGAGGCTGCAAGCCTTCAGGTCCGTGAGCGCGGAAGTTCGTCCCTCCCTTTATTAGCTTTGTTGCCCTTCTTTGTACCAAAACTGTATTTGTTTTGGTTTCTTTGTATGTATGGATTGTATGGGTTGTTGAAAATTTCATGTCAATAGTATCTTTACCAAAATACAGTATCTCACAAAAGTGAGTAGTGAGTACACCCCTCACATTTTTGTAAATATTTTATTATACAGTCAGGTCCAGAAATATTGGGACATTGACACAATTATAATCTTTTGGCTCTATACACCACCACAATGGATTTGAAATGAAACAAATAAGATGCACTTTAACTGCAGACTTTCAGCTTTAATTTGAGGGTATTTACATCCAAATCAGGTGAACGGTGTAGGAATTACAACAGTTTGTATATGTGCCTCCCACTTTTTAAGGGACCAAAAGTAATGGGGCAGATTAACAATCATCCATCAAACTTTCACTTTTTAATACTTGGTTGCAAATCCTTTGCAGTCAATTACAGCCTGAAGTCTGGAACGCATAGACATCACCAGACGCTGAGTTTCATCCCTGGTGATGCTCTGCCGGGCCTCTACTGCAACTGTCTTCAGTTCCTGCTTGTTCTTGGAGCATTTTCCCTTCAGTTTTGTCTTCAGCAAGTGAAATGCATGCTCAATCAGATTCAGGTCAGGTGATTGACTTGGCCATTGCATAACATTCCACTTCTTTCCCTTAAAAAACTCTTTGGTTGCTTTCACAGTATGCTTTGGGTCATTGTCCATCTGCACTGTGAAGAGCCGTCCAATGAGTGCTGAAGCATTTTGCTGAATATGAGCAGATAATATTGCCCAAAACACTTCAGAATTCATCCTTCTGCTTTTGTCAGCAGTCACATCATCAATAAATACAAGAGAACCGGTTCCATTGGCAGCCATACATGCCCACGCCATGACACTGCCACCACCATGCTTCAATGATGAGGTGGTATGCTTTGGATCATGAGCAGTTCCTTTCCTTCTCCATACTCTTCTCTTCCCATCACTCTGGTACAAGTTGATCTTGGTCTCATCTGTCCATAGAATGTTGTTCCAGAACTGTGAAGGCTTTTTAGATGTTGTTTGGCAAACTCTAATCTGGCCTTCCTGTTTTTGAGGCTCACCAATGGTTTACATCTTGTGGTGAACCCTCTGTATTCAATCTGGTGAAGTCTTCTCTTAATTGTTGACTTTGACACACATACACCTACCTCCTGGAGAGTGTTCTTGATCTGGCCAACTGTTGTGTAGGGTGTTTTCTTCACCAGGGAAAGAATTCTTTGGTCATCCACCACGGTTGTTTTCCATGATCTTTCGGGTCTTTTGGTGTTGCTGAGCTCACCGGTGCATTCTTTCTTTTTAAGGATGTTCAAAACAGTTGATTTGGCCACACCTAATGTGTTTGCTATGTTTCTGATGGGTTTGTTTTGTTTTTTCAGCCTAATGATGGCTTGCTTCACTGATAGTGACAACTCTTTGGATCTCATATTGAGAGTTGACAGCACCAGATTACAAATACAAATAGCACACTTGAAATGAACTCTGGACCTTTTGTCTGCTCCTTGTAAATGGGATAATGAGGGAATAACACACACCTGGCCATGGAACAGCTAAGCAGCCAATTGTCCCATTACTTTTGGTCCCTTAAAAAGTGGAGGCACATATACAAACTGTTGTAATTCCTACACCGTTCACCTGATTTGGATGTAAATACCCCCAAATTAAAGCTGAAAGTCTGCAGTTAAAGCACATCTTGTTCATTTCATTTCAATTCCATTGTGGTGGTGTATAGAGCCAAAAAGATTAGAATTGTGACGATGTCCCAATATTTATGGACCTGACTGTAAATCTGCTCCCTCATGCTGGGAACTGGGTGTTAAATTTCAGTGCAGCTTTGTGTGTTCCAAAAAACAACTACAATGTGCATACCAAGGCTGGGCACAGGGGTGGGCAGAAGAAGCGGCCATCTTAGACGCTTCAGCAGGTTGGGTGTGCAAAAAAACTGGACCTGCGCACTTATGGCTTTTGCATTGGGTACTAAAGGATCTTCTCACAGCACTGGTGCATACTGACCAACTTTTAGAGTCGGGGATGAGGGACACTTTATCGCTTATAGTATATAGGTAAACAGTGCCGGATTAAACTCTGTGGAGGCCCCTAGGCGGTCAAAACCATGGGGGGCACCCTCATAAGTTTCAGGAGGTTTCTCATGCATGCGCTCTAGTGGGATAACATTGAAATAAGTTGGAGATGACCATCAGTACTGTACATTACACGTAGGTACTGTAGGTTGCACCAAAATGTTTTACAGCTGAAAGAAAATTAGCTTTTAAGAGACAGACTGTAATGTGAACTTGATGCTTTGGTTTATGTACTTTAAGTTGTTATTGGGTACATTAATGCGGTATTTTCTCTATACTCTTTAACCACTTCCTGCCCGGCGCGCGCCCGTGGGGGCCGCAGCACGGTGATCGGTGGCACGGCGTGTCAGTCTGATCTGACGGAGACTCTTTACTACGTTATCATCTGTGTCCAATCACAGCTGATCACGGTGTAAACAGGAAGAGCCGATCGGCTGCTCTCCTGACAGGGGGGGTCTGCACTGATTGATTATTAACGCAGCCCCCCAAAGGATGCCCACCCAGGACCACCAGGGAGGGCACCAGGATCATCAGGGATGACCACCACTGATGACCACCAGGTATGCCACCCATTGCCACCAGGGGTGCCAATCTGTGCCCAAAAATTATGCCAATCTTTGCCTAAAAATGATGCCAATCAGTGCCCATCAGTAATGCCTGCCAGTGCCTCCTCTACAGTGATTCCCATCAGTGCCACTCATCAGTGTCCACCAGTGCCACCTATCAGTGCCCATTCGTGCCCATCAGTGTCACCTATTAGTGCCCATCAGTGCCGCCTATCAGTGCCATCCATAAGTACCCATCAGTGCAACCTTTCAGTGCCCATCAGTGTTGCCTATCAGTGCCCACCAGTGCCACCTATGAGTGCCCATCAGTGCCACCTTTGAGTGCCCATCAGTGCCACCTATCAGTGCCCATCAGTGAAGGAGAAAACTTATTTACAAATTGTATAATAGAAATGAAGAAAAACTTTTTTTTTCTTCAAAATTTGGTCTTTTTTTATTTGTTTAGCAAAAAATAAAAAACGCAGAGGTGATCAAATACCATCAAAAGAAAGCTCTATTTGTGGGAACAAAATAATAAATATTTAGTTTGGGTACAGTATTGCATGACCGCGCAATTGTCATTTAAAAAGTGACAGCGCTGAAAGCTGAAAATTGGCTTGGGCAGGAAAGGGGGGAGTGCCTGGTATTGAAGTGGTTAAAAGAGAAGTATAGAATTTTTTTTTTTAATCATACTTACTAGGGTTGCACCGATACCACTTTTTTAAGACCCAGTACAAGGACCGATACTTTTTTCAAGTACTCGCCGATACCAATTACTGATACTTTTTTAATGTCATGTGACAGTGGCACTATTATGTAGCACTGATGGGCACTGATGAGGTGCGGACTGTGTCAGTATTTTTTTTTTTTTTACAATTAATTTTTTTAATAATTTTTTACAATTTTTTTTTTTTTTTTTTTACAATGCTTTCTTTTTTTTTGAGTGGATGGTGTCAGTGTTTTTCTATTAATTTTTACAATTTAACCATTTAAATATTTATTGCTTACAATTCTTTATTTTATTTATTTAGTTATTTATTTATTTTTATCAGCCCTGTTGGGGGGCTTTGGTGAGATGTCAGGGGTCTAAACAGACACCCGACATCCCCCTTTTGAGACAGGCAAAGGGACTGAGGACACAGATTCTTCAGTCCCTTTATCTGCAGCCCTCAGCTGCACCGAAGATTAATGGACAGGAGACAGCGGCTTCATAAACGGAAACATCGTAAACACAATATACATTGCTCAGTGACAGTTATGAAAAGACAGAATCAGTGATCGATGACTTTAATCAGAAAAGGAAGGAGCCAGTAAATGACATATTTACTGGCTCCTTCCTCCGCTCTCCATCCTGACAGATCGAGGACAAGAGGGGACCGGACGAGCACTGAGTAGGACCCGGGGAGCCGGAGAGTGACCCGATGAGCCGGAGGAGGACACAGCGGACAGTCAGGATGATCGTGGGGGCAGTTACAGGCACCGATCTCCCTGTATAGCTTTCAATAAAGCAGCTGACAGCCGCGGGAGGGAGAGGAGAAGTGTCTGTCAGGGTGAGTCTATCACAGCCGGATTCCGACATTATTGTCTCTGATCATCTATTGCGGCTGATGGCTTATAGTTCTCAATGAACTGCGATCCCACTGGTGAGCAGTGGCGGCCCGTTCATTAGAGGTGTAGGGGCGCCGCCCCCCTATCCATGTGTCTGGCCCCCTAATCTACATGCAGGATTGCAAGGATTACAATAAGGGTTTTTTCTTTTGAAGCACAAAATTAGGGCCAGAGGCCAGAGCACTGCGACCTGAGCCCACCCAGTTTTGTAACAATAGCGAATGAATATTCCCTATTGTCACCCTGACAATCAGGAAGCGGGTTCTGAGACCCGTTTCTTGATTGGCCGAAAGGAGAAGGCATCCTATTGGCCTAGGAGGAGGAGGAGGGAGGAGACGCAGGGCTGCCGTGATGCCGAGGAGACGCAGCGGAAGCCCGACCGACATAAAAAGGGGGGACACGGAGAAGACTGAAAGGGGAAGGCGCTGCCGCCTCCACATGTCAGACCGGGGCAGCACAGGGTGAGTAAGCTGGTGACTGGGGGGAGGAGGTGTGGTGGTTATTGTACGCGTGTGCAGGCTGGAGTGACGGGGGAGGGGGGTCTGTGGTCAGGTCTGTCTACCACCCCCCCGACCAATGGAGCACCAGCCGCCACTGCTGGTGAGCATCGTCATAGTTCATTGAATCTTCCTGGAGTGGGGTGCAGGCAGGCCTTTCTGAGGTACAGGCAGACATCTACACTGACAGTTTCCAGGAGCCTGACATTGCACCCGAGATCTGCTGATTGCAGTTGCAACGCTTTACAGGCTCCTAAGAAAAAATTAAAAAATATAGTAAACACATTTTTTTACCTGCAAAAAAAATATGCATTTGTTATTATTTTTTTTAAAAAAAGGTAAACTCATCATTTAAACTAGTGGTCTCCAAACTGTGGCCCAGGGGCCGGATGCGGCCCTTTGCTTGCCTTTATCTGGCCCTTGAGGCAATTTTCCTGCCACAGACACCAATGATGGGGCATTATTTCTCACACTCACACCAACGATGGGGCACTATACCTCCAACTGACACCAACGATGGGGCACTATACCTCCAACTGACACCAATGATGGGGCTTTATTTCTGACACTCAAACAAGATATTTGGGGGGGCACACCCTAAAAGATGCATTAAAGATGGTGCAGCCATAAGACCATACAGTAGAAGAAAATATTACAGCGCATACATGCAAAAAAGACATTTACCTCCGGTAAGGCTAGTTTAAAACACCTAAACATTTTCCAAAAAAATTCTGACACTGACACCAATAATGGGGCACTATACCTTCTACTGACACCAATGATGGGGCACTAGTCCTCCCACTAACACCAATGATGGGGCACTTCCTTCCACTGACACCAATCATGGGGCACTATACCTTCAACTATCACCAATGATGGGGCATTATTTATTCCACTGACACCAATGATGGGGCACTATAGCTTCCACTGACACCAACAATTGGGCACTATTCCTCCAACTGACTCCAATGATAGTGCACATTTCCTTCCACTGACACCAATCATTGGATTCGCTATTCCTCCCACTGACACCAATGATGGGGCAGTTTTCCTCCCACTGACTCCAATGATGGGGCACTATATCTTCCACTGACACCAATGATGGGGAACTATATCTTCCACTGACACCAATGATGGGGCACTATTCCTCCTACTGACACCAATCATGGGGCACTATTCCTCCCCCTGATACCAATGATACCAACAATGGGGCACTTTTCCTCCCACTGACACCAATGATGAAGCACTATTCCTCCTAATGACACCAACAATGGGGCACTATTCTTTCCACTGATGCCAACAATGGGGCACTATTCCTTCTAACTATTTATCCTGCTAATATCAATGATGGGGATTGTTTACTCCCACTGGGCACAGTCCGGCCCCTTTAAAGTCTGAAGTTCAGTAAACTGGCCCTTTGTTTAGAAAGTTTGGAGACCCCTGGTTTAAACCAACAAGTGCTTTTTTTCACCTCTGATTTCAAATATACTAGCTTTTCAAAATAACAAATTGAACAATTTAGAGACTAGATAAAAGGTTTATTATAAAATACCACTTTTTAGTAGGTAAACAATTCATTTTTTTTTTAGAGGTGTATATATCCCCCCCAAAAAAGGGACAATTGAGGAGGAAAGACGGACACGGTTCTGAAAAAGAGACAGTCCCTCCAAATGGGGGACTATTGGAAGCTATGCTGGTACATACAATCTGATATTATTCAAATGTATGGCAATTTTTTGCCAATGCTAGACTTGTCCAGTACTTGTCATTGTGAGCGCTAAACAAGCCATTATCTTTTGTCCCTTAGCGCCATCTGGTGGGAATTTTATTTAAGGCAGCATATATTGGTTGATTTAGGCCCCTTTCACACTGGGGCTGTAGGTGCGCTTTTTTTAGCGGCGCTTTACCGTCAATTTTGCGGCACTATTCGGCCGCTAGCGGGGCGCTTTTACCCCCCCCGGGCGGCTGAGAAAGGGTTAAAACCACCGCAAAGCGCTGCTCCAGAATGCCGGCGGTATAGCCGTGCTGCCCCATTGATTTTAAAGGGCAGGAGCGGTGTATACATCGCTCCTTCACTGCTCCAAAGATGCTGCTTGCAGGAGTTTTTTTAACGTTCTGCAAGTGCACCGCTCCAGTGTGAAAGCCCTCGGGCTTTTACACTGGAGACAGGAGCGGCGCTTTACAGGCGCTATGCAGGAGCTATTTTTAGCTCTGTAGCGCCTGTAAAGCGCCTCAGTGTGAAAGGGGTCTAACTAAAGGCTAAAAGACTGTGCACTTTGCAAGGTGCAGTGGCACTCTGCAAGTGCAATTGCTCTAGAGCAGCAGTTCTCAACCGTCCTAGTGCTGTGACCCCTTGATAAAATTTCCCAAGTTGTGGGGACCCCTAACAGTAAAATTATTTTCGTAGCGTTGGTTGACAAGACAAGACAAGTAATTCGCACCCCTAACCCACGGACATTTAGCGCTCCCTGAGTCCCTTCCACTCGTATGGTAATAAAACCCCTTATGATACATTTTAGAATGTACCACTCTTTCTCTTTGTTCTACTTTCTTTCCCTTTTATCTCTCTCTATCCTAATTTATTGTGTCCCCCCATCCATCTCTCTAGCCGTCTTGCTTGTTCTTTCTCTTATTCTTTCTCTCCCTTTTCTTTGTTCCTCCCCCTCTTTTCCTCTCCCTTCCATGTATTCTATATTTTTATCCCTTCTCTTACTCCTTGGTGGGGGGGGGGGGGGGGTGTGACCCCCCCCCCCGCGCACCTACGCCCCCCAAAAAAATCAACAGGGCAGCGCTGCTATACCGCCGGCAAAATGCCCCTGCGGCAGCATTTTGCAGGCGGATTTAACCCCTTTTCGGCAGCTAGTGGGGGGTTAAAAAATAGTGCCACTTTACCGGTGACGCCCGGGGCAGCACAGTGTCTAGTACCAAGGTGGTCACCCTATTTGGAATAAGATAGCCAGACTTTCCGCCACATAGAAATACATATGTGAAAAAAAAAAAGGAAGTGTTATTGTTACGAACATACAGTATCAGATTCTAGAAGGAACATTGTTAAAAGCAACACATGATTCATAGGGGGACCGTGGGATGAACAAGGGGATAGTGGGATGGACAGGGGGACAGTGGGATGGACAGGGGGACAGTGAGATGGATGGGGGGACCGTGAGATAGACGGGGGGACCGTGAGATGGACGGGGGGACCGTGGGATGGACGGGGGGACCGTGGGATGGACGGGGGGACCGTGGGATGGACGGGGGGACCGTGGGATGGACGGGGACAGTGGGATGGACAGTGGGACAGTGGGATGGACAGGGGGACCGTGGGATGGACAGGGGGACCGTGGGATGGGCAGAGGGACAGTGGGATGGGCAGAGGGACAGTGGGATGGACAGGGGGACAGTGGGATGGACAGGGGGACAGTGGGATGGACAGGGGGACAGTGGGATGGACAGGGGGGGGACAGTGGGATGGACAGGAGGGGAAGTGGGATGGACAGGAGGGGAAGTGGGACGGACAGAGGGATGGACAGGGGGACAGTGGGATGGACAGAGGGACAGTGGGATGGACAGAGGGACAGTGGGATGGACAGGGGGACAGTGGGATGGACAGGGGGACCGTGGGATGGACAGGGGGACCGTGGGATGGACAGAGGGACAGTGGGATGGACAGGGGGACAGTGGGATGGACAGGGGGACAGTGGGATGGACAGGGGGACTGTGGGATGGACAGGGGGGCCGTGGGATGGACAGGGGGACCGTGGGATGGACAGGGGGACCGTGGGATGGACAGGGGGACAGTGGGATGGACAGGGGGACCGTGGGATGGGCAGAGGGATAGTGGGATGGACAGGGGGACAGTGGGATGGACAGGGGGACAGTGGGATGGACAGTGGGATGGACAGTGGGATGGACAGTGGGATGGACAGGGGGACCGTGGGATGGACAGGGGGACCGTGGGATGGACAGGGGGACCGTGGGATGGGCAGGGGGACAGTGGGATGGACAGGGGGACAGTGGGATGGACAGGGGAACCGTGAGATGGACGGGGGGACCGTGAGATGGACGGGGGGACAGTGGGATGGACGGGGGGACAGTGGGATGGACGGGGGGACAGTGGGATGGGCGGGGGGACAGTGGGATGGGCAGGGGGAAAGTGGGATGGGCAGGGGGACAGTGGGATGGACAGAGGGACAGTGGGATGGGCAGGGGGACAGTGGGATGGGCAGGGGGACAGTGGGATGGGCAGGGGGACAGTGGGTTGGGCAGGGGGACAGTGGGATGGGCAGGGGGACAGTGAGATGGGCAGGGGGACAGTGGGATGGACAGGGGGACAGTGGGATCAGCAGGGGGACAGTGGGATCGGCAGGGGGACAGTGGGATCGGCAGGGGGACAGTGGGATGGGCAGGGGGACAGTGGGTTGGGCAGGGGGACAGTGGGATGGACAGAGGGACTGTGGGATGGACAGAGGGACAGTGGGATGGACAGTGGGATGGACAGGGGGACAGTGGGATCGGCAGGGGGACAGTGGGATCGGCAGGGGGACAGTGGGATCGGCAGGGGGACAGTGGGATGGACAGGGGGACAGTGGGATGGACAGGGGGACAGTGGAATGGGCAGGGGGACAGTGGGATGGGCAGGGGGACAGTGGGATGGGCAGGGGGACAGTGGGATGGGCAGTGGGACAGTGGGATGAACAGAGGGACAGTGCAATGGACAGTGGGATGGACAGTGGGATGGGCAGGGGGACAGTGGGATGGACAGAGGGACAGTGGGATGGACAGTGGGATGGACAGTGGGATGGACAGAGGGATGGACAGAGGGACAGTGCAATGGACAGTTGGATGGACAGTGGGATGGACAGAGGGACAGTGGGATGGACAGTGGGATGGACAGAGGGACAGTGGGATGGACAGTGGGATGGACAGGGGGATGGACAGGGGGACAGTGGGATGGACAGGGGGACAGTGGGATGTACAGAGGGACAGTGCAATGGACAGTGGGATGGACAGTGGGACAGTGGGATGGACAGTGGGACAGTAATGGACTGTACATACCTCTCTCCTGCTGTCCCGTTCTATAAGCTGTGGGTTGCACTTGCTCCCTGTACACTGGCTGCTCCTTCTGCTGGGCTCCTGCAAGAGCGCTGCATTGACAGGGGCAACAGGGTCAGGGCGGCCGCTGCTTTGCTCTGCATGCAGAGAGAGGAACTGAGGGAGCCGGAATTAGGGGGCGGAGCTGAGGTGGACCGAGGAGCGTGGTGGACACGGAGGCGCGCTGCTCAGCCCCGGGCAGCACTGGGTAAGCCTCGCTCAGCCGACGTCACTGGTTGCTAGACGCGATGCAGGGCAGCCCTAGCAACCAGCTAGTTTGGATGAGCGATGCAATGTTTATCAGGGTGGCGGACTGGCAGTATGTTTTTTTTTTTCATTCCGGGACACTATATTGTCCCGGAATGAAGGTGCCCGGGACCCAGGACACAAATATGCATTAAGGGACAATCCCGGGCAATCCGGGACACGTGGGCACCCTAGGGGGGGGGATGAGATGAGTGGCAGTGCTGGCGGGGAGTTGGGATTGGCTCTGATGAGCCAACTTAGGTGCTCTTGATCCAGGTCATCTGATCTGAGAACTGTAGTGGGGACTTTCAATGGCAACTATAATCACAAGTAGTGTTACTCACTGTGTCTCTGGCTTCACTGTGTCTCCCACTTTGTGGCATCTCGTAGCAGTGACACCTATGCCAAAATCAGAAGATAGGGTCTCCTCCAGACCCTCCCACTTCACATTCCTCACCAGTCCGCTGACCTCTAGTCTCTGCCCCCCAGCCATGCTGTGAACTGAATGGGCGGCTGTGAAGAGGCTGAGTGGGCGATCACGGGCTCCAGGAACAGCCCTGCTGGGCAGCAGCAAAAAGGCTGGGAGAGGGATGCGAGATTCAAGAACAGCCCAGGGTTCGGTGACCCCTGGCAAATTATCATTTGACCCCTGAGGGGGTCCCGACCCCCAGGTTGAGAACCACTGCTCTAGAGCTTAGTAAATGAACAGAAGCTCTGATGACTTCTATCATCCAATCACGTGCAAACAAAAATGCTGTTTTTTTTTTTTATTTCCCTTGCATGTGTTTGGGTATTCTTTGCAAAGTGAAGCCTTAGCTCATTTACTAAGCTCTGCAGCAATTGCCCTTTGCAAAGTGAACAGTCTGGTTGCCTTTAGCAAATCATCCCCATAGTCTTTTCAATGAACTTTGGATATAGGTTGAAAAACAGACGCACATCAAACATGTTCAGCCTCTAAAAACTCTCGCAACTTCAGGGCTCTGATTATTAAAAGTCAAGAAGTACACTTTTTGTAGCTGCTGACTTTTAAATGGGTGGATCTCCGCTTTCAATAGGTTGAGAAAAAAGACACACAGCAAACATGTTCAGCCTCTAAAAACTCGTGCAGCTTGAGGGCTCATGCACACCGCTGTCCGGAGCGGCAGAATGTAAACTTTGGCTGTATTCCGTGCCCAGGAGCTGTAGGTGCTGCACAGAGCTGCCCACAGACATGAATGGCTGTATACAGCTGTGTCCGGGTATGTGCTGCAACTTGCTAAAACCCACACATACATACAGATGTAAAACTCAGAACGCAGTCCGTATTTGGGGGTTTTAGGTTTGTACGAATGTGCAGGTTTACACAGTTCCCGATGTACATCCTGCAGCTGTATGCAGCACCTGTGGCTCCCGGGTGGGGAAATACACCCAAATGTTCCATTCTATGGCCCTAGGTGGTAGGGTGCTTGAGCCCTTAGTCAACAGAAAGGGAAAAAAACAATTAGAAAAGATCAGTTTGATGTTTGTAATGTCATCAGAGTGTGTTAATGTTTAAGAAACTTTTTTTTTTTGTGTATTATTTATTTTAAAGGTGGAGTCAGGCTATAAGAAGCAAAGTAGAGTGACGGGGAATGGACTATTTGCTCCCTCTAGTGGTTAATCTACAAACAGCTATACTGTATTTAAAGTGGTTCTAACAGCAGGAGGTTTTTTTATTACCACTTGCCTACTGAGCACTTTTACCCCCTTCCTGCCCAGGCCAATTTTAGATTCCAGCGCTGTCACTCTTTGAATGACAATTGCGTGGTCATGCAACACTGTACCCAAATTAAATTTTTATAATTTTTTTCACACAAATAGAGCTTTCTTTTGGTATTATTTAATTACTACTGGGTTTTTTATTTTTTGCTAAAAAAAAACAACAAAAAAAACAAAACGAAAAAAGACAGAAAATTGTGAAAAAAAACCCATTTTCATAACTTGTTATAAAATTTTGCAAACAGGTAATTCTCCTTCACTGATGTGCACTGATGAGACGGCACTGATAGGTGGCACTGATGAGGCGGCACTGGTGGGCACTGATAAGGCGGCACTGATGAGGCGGCACTGGTGGGCACTGATAGGTGGCACTGATGGGCACTGATGGGTGGCACTGATGGGCAGCACTGATAGGTGGCACTCAAGGGCACTGATAGGTAGCACTGATGGACACTGGTAGGTGACACTGATAGGCATCACTGATAGGTGCCACTGATGATGAGGCACTAATTGGCAGCACTGATGGGCACTGATATGTGGCACTGGTGGGCATTGATAGGTGGCACTGGTGGGCACTGATAGGCAGCACTGATATGCACTGTTAGGTGGCACTGGTGGGCACTGTTTTGCAGCAGTGGGTGTCAGTTTTGCTGGACTGATGTCCCTCTGACAAAAGCCGGTAATCAGCCTTTTTTCCCCCGCGCTGTCAGAGGAAAGAAAAAGCCGCTTACGACCTTCTGTTTACATCACATGATCAGCTGTCATTGGCTGACAGCTGATCACGTGGTAAGGGGCCAGGATCCGCCCCTTACTCCGATCTGTGATCAGCCGAGTCTCATTGACTCGCTGATCACAGGGCGCGCAGGCAGCTCATGCACGGGAGGACGTACATGGATGCCCTTCCGGCAATTTTAGCCCACACTGTAGTCGTCTTTAGGCTATAGCACGGGCAGGAAGAGGTTAAAGTGGTTGTAAAGGCTCCAGTTTTTTACCTTCATGCATTATATGCTTCTCTATGCAGCAGCCCCCTAATACTAACCTGAGCCCCATTGTGAATCCAGTGCTGTACACGAGAGCATTGGCTGTCTGGAGACTCTCCCTCATTGGCTGAGACAGCAGTGGGAGCCATTGGCCAATGAGGAGAGAGAGAGAGGGGGTGGGGCTGTGCCTCCTTGAGTGCCTCCATTCAAAGCTGCTTGCTCAGGGGGCACTCGGCAGGAGGAAGGAGCCAGAAGTGCTGGTGGGGGACCTGAGAAGAGGAGGATCTGCGCTGCTCTATGTAAAACCATTACACAGAGCAGGTAAGTATAACATGTTTGTTATGTATCTTTTTCTTTTTTTTAAAATGCCTTTAAATTCACTTTAATGCATTAGAGTAAAGTAAAAAAACCTTCTGTGCGCAGCCTCCCTGCATACTTACCTGAGCCCGATTATGCATGTCCCGTTTAGGACAGCCTATTCATTTCAATGGGCTGCCCTATGCACAAAAAGGATGTGCATGACCTTTCTTTTTTTTAAAGTGGTTGTAAAGACTGAAGGTTTTTTACCTTCATGCATTCTATGCATGAAGGTAAAAAAAACTTCAGTGTGCAGCTCCGCCCCCCCCCTATACTTACCTAACCCCAATCTCGATCCAGTGATATGCACAAGATTCGAGGCTCTGCCGGGTCTCTCCTTCCTGATTGGCTGCGTTGCAGCGGCAAGAGCCAATGCTCTCACTGCTGTCAATCACAGCCAGTGAGGTGACAGTGGGGGACGGGGCTGAGTCGTGCTCTCTGTGTCTTATGGACTCAGAGAGCCGGCTCGGGAGCGAACACGCACGAGTTTCCCCACAACAAGCACCTTGCTATGGGGGCACTCGGCAAGGGGGAAGGGCCCAGAGCGCCGGCAAGGGGCCCGAGAAGAGGAGAATCAGGGCTATTCTGTGCAAAAGTATAACATGTTTGTTTTGTTTTTTTACCACTTCTATACAGGGCACTTCCTGCCCAGACCAATTTTCAGCTTTCAGTGCTCTCACACTTTGAATGCCAATTACTCAGTCATGCAACACCTTACCCAAACAAAAATGTTTTAATTTTTTTCACACTAAAAGAGCTGGGTTTTTTTATTTGTTGCGATATAAGTGAAAAAAAGAGCGAACATTTTGAAAAAAAACAACAACTTTTTTTTAGTTTCTATTATAAAACTTTGCAAATAAGTAATTTTTGTTCATAAATTTGGGCTAAAATTTATACTGCTACATATGTTTGGTAAAAAATAATCCAAATTAGTGGATATTATTTAGTGTGTGAAAGTTATAGAGTCTAAAAGCTATGGCGCCAGTCATTGAAAATTGATCACACCCGACGGCCTATCTCATTTCTTGAGGCCCTGAAATGTAAGGAAAGTACAAATACCCTTCAAATCACCCCTTTTTGGAAAGTAGACAGTCCTAGGTATTTAGTAAGAGGCATGGTGAGTTTTTGAAGTTATAATTTTTTTTCCACAATTCTTGGGAAAATTAGGAAATTTATTTTATTTATTTTCTTACACAAAATTGCCATAATAACAAGTTATTCCTCACACACAGCATATGCATACTTCAAATTACACCCCAAAATAAATTTTTGATACTCCTACCGATTATGGCGATACCACATGTGTGAGACTTTTTAACAGCCTGGCCACATATAGAGGCCCAACATGCAGGGAGCACCATCAGGCCTTTTGGGAGCATAAAAACACATATAATTTCCTAACGACCTATCACACTTTTGAAGGCCCTGAAGCACCAGAACAATGGAAACGCCTACAAAATTACCCAATTTTGGAAAGCAAACGCCCCAACGTATATTCTATGAGGCATAATGAGTTTTTTGAACATGTCATTTTTTTCCACAAGTTTTTGGAAAATGTGGAAAGAAAATGAAAACGTATTTTTTTTTACACAAAGTTGTCCATTAATAAGATATTTCTAACACATCGCATGTATATAGCAAAAATGACACCCCAAAATACATTCTGCTACTCGTCCCGAGTATGGTGATACCTCATGTGCGAGACTTTTACACATCCTAGCCACATACAGAGGTCCAACATGCAGGGAGCACCATCAGGTGTTCTAGGAGCATAAATTACATATCTAATTTCCTGACAACCTATCCCACTTTTGAAGGTCCTGGAGCACCAAGACAGTGAAATTTCCCACAAAATAACCCAATTTTGGACAGAAAATACCCCAACGTATATACTATGAAGCATGGGCTGCATATAGGTACTCAGGTACTCTGATGGGCTGCAGATAGGTACTCGGGTACTCTAATGGGCTGGAGACAGGTACTCGGGTACTCCAATAGGCTGGAGACAGGTACTCGGGTACTCCAATGGGCTGGAGACAGGTACTCGGGTACTCCAATGGGCTAGAGACAGGTACTCGGGTACTCCAATGGGCTGGAGACAGGTACTCGGGTACTCAGGTACTCCAATGGTCTTGAGACAGGTACTCAGGTACTGTGATGGGATGGAGACAGATACTGGGGTACTCTGATGCGCTGCAGATAGGTACTCTGGTACTCTGGGCTTAAGACAGGTACTTGGGTACTCTGGGCTGGAGATAGGTACTTCGGTACCCTGGCCTGGAGACAGGTACTCTGGTACTCTGATGGGCTGGAGACAGGTACTCGGATACTCTAGTGGGCTGCAGATAGGTACTCGGTTACTCTAGGTTGGAGACAGGTACTCGGGTATTCTGATGGGCTGGTGACAGGTACTCGAGTACCCTGATGGTCTGGTGACAGGTACTCAGGTACTCTGATGAGCTGATGACAGGTACTCAGGTACTCTCATGGGCTGCAGATAGGTACACAGGTACTCTGAGCTGGGTACAGGTACTCGGATACTTAGATGGGCTGGTGACAGGTACTCTGATGGGCTGGTGACAGGTACTTGGGTACTCCGATGAGCAGGTGACAGGTACTCTGATGGGCTGGTGACAGGTCCTCTTTACTACTTGGGGAAATCGGTGTGTATTGGTGTGTACTGTAGGAGGTAACTAGCTGTTAACGCAACCTCCTCCTCACACACGATCGGCTAACAGCTAGTTACAACGGCTTGTTTACATTCTGTGACCGGATGTGATTGGACACAGCTGGTCACGTGGTAAAGAGACAATTTCATTGGCTCTTTACCCCGACCGGGGATGGGCTGTGTCAGCGTGACACGCCTTATTCCCGATCGCCTCTCTGTGTGCCCCTGGTAGCGTGCACGAGCGGCGTGCAAGAAGACAAGTGCATGTGACCGGCTGTGATTGGACACAGCCGATCATGTGGTAAAGAGCCATTTTTATTGGCTCTTTACACTGATCAGGGATGGGCTATGTCCAGAGGGACACGCCTCATCCCCGATCGCCGCACTGCACGCCCCTGGGGGCGAGAATGGGCGGACGTCATATGACGCCCGTCCATGGAGAGACAGTGTTCCAGCGGGCATCATTTTACTATGACCCAGTAAGTAAGTGGTTAAACAGGAACACGCGTGATTTTGTACACATTCCCACAAATGGGAACCCAGCTTTAGACAACTTCACTGCTTCTATAGAAAACCCTATAGTAAGGATGAATTGCTCCACATTAGATGGTAACTACATCATTCATTGGGAAGTTATTTACCGCTTGTTAGAAATATTAAAGCTTATCTAAACCCAAAAGCAAACATTTTATATTTTGCAACTAAAAAGTAGTTATAAAGGCAGAAGGTTTTATACCTTAATGCATTCTCTGCATTAGGGTGAATAACCTTCTGTGTTCAGGGCCCCTCCCCCAATCTCAATCCAGCGCTGTGCACAAGAGCAGCGTCTCTCTCCTCTCTCTCCTTCCTCACGACATGGAGGCAGCTCCTGCTGCTGTCAGTCAAAACCTGGTAGGAGAGAGCAGGAGATGGGTCTGTGCCGCACTGTGTCTGTCAATGGACACACAGAGCCCAGCTCTGGGTCAAGCCTGCATGAGTTCTCGTATAACAAGTGGCTTGTTATGAGGACACTTGGAAGGGGCAAAATAGCCAGGAGTGCCGTGGGGGTCCCCAGAAGTAGAGGATCGGGGCTACTCTGTGCAATATCATTGTACAGAGCAGGTAAGTATGGCATGTTTGTTTACAATCACTTTAACAGTCCTTAGATGTGGTGGCTGTGCAGGGCCTGTGCAGAGATTTTTGTCTACACTAGTAAAGGAGCATTTTGTGCTGTGTGTGAATAGGATGTGAAGTTAATGGAGCAGCCGACAGCCACATTGTACACCTGAAGCCGCTGTGACTGAAGTGAGTGAGCTGTGACCGGACTCTCCCCATCCTCCTCTTTCCCTCCCCCCCCCCCCCCTTTCCTTAACTGCAGCCAAAGAGCTTTGTTTTTTCAGCCTATAACAGTACTTTGTCCTCGGTGCTTTCAAGTGGTATTTAGGGGGTTAAACAGGCAGTAAGGAAATATCACCTCCTCACTGCATGTCAAATGCCTCTGAAAAGTGACCTAAGCATGGCTCGCTTTTTAATGGAGTATTTTCTGACCGTCTCCTGTATAATATCCACAGTCTCTGATTGTCTCCTGTATAATATCCGCAGTGAACATCTCCTGTAGTATGTCTGCAGTCTCTGACCATCTCCTGTACTATGTCTGCAGTCTCTGATCGTCTCATGTACTATGTCTGCAGTCTATAAACGTCTCCTGTAGTATGTCTACAGTCTCTGACCATCTCCTGTAGTATGTCTACAGTCTCTGACCATCTCCTGTACTATGTCTGCAGTCTCTGATCATCTCCTGTAGTATGTCTGCAGTCTCTGATCATCTCCTGTAGTATGTCTGCAGTCTCTGATCGTCTCCTGTAGTATGTCTGCAGTCTCTGATCAACTCCTGTAGTATGTCTGCAGTCTCTGATCATCTGTAGTATGTCTGCAGTCTCTGATTGTCTCCTGTAGTATGTCTGCAGTCTCTGATCATCTCATGTACTATGTCTGCAGTCTCTGATTGTCTCCTGTAGTATGTCTGCAGTCTCTGATCGTCTCATGTACTATGTCTGCAGTCTCTGATCGTCTCCTGTGCTACGTCTGCAGTCTCTGATCGTCTCCTGTAGTATGTCTGCAGTCTTTGATCATCTCCTGTACTATGTCTGCAGTCTCAGATCGTCTCCTGTGATATGTCTGCAGTCTCTGATCATCTCCTGTACTATGTCTGCAGTCTCTGATCATCTCCTGTAGTATGTCTGCAGTCTCTGATCGTCTCCTGTAGTATGTCTGCAGTCTCTGACCATCTCCTGTAGTATGTCTGCAGTCTCTGATCATCTCCTGTAGTATTTCTGCAGTCTCTGATCATCTGTAGTATGTCTGCAGTCTCTGATCATCTCCTGTACTATGTCTGCAGTCTCTGTTTGTCCCCTGTAGTATGTCTGCAGTCTCTGATCATCTCATGTACTATGTCTGCAGTCTCTGATCGTCTCCTGTAGTATGTCTGCAGTCTCTGATCGTC
Source organism: Lithobates septentrionalis (assembly GCA_037952835.1). Classification (NCBI taxonomy): domain Eukaryota; kingdom Metazoa; phylum Chordata; class Amphibia; order Anura; family Ranidae; genus Lithobates; species Lithobates septentrionalis. The sequence goes on from JBBDGP010000116.1 coordinate 161,491, forward strand.
TCATGTACTATGTCTGCAGTCTCTGATCTTCTCCTGTGCTATGTCTGCAGTCTCTGCTCGTCTCCTGTAGTATGTCTGAAGTCTCTGATCATCTCCTGTACTATGTCTGCAGTCTCTGATCGTCTCATGTACTATGTCTACAGTCTCTGATCGTCTCCTGTAGTATGTCTGCAGTCTCTGATCGTCTCCTGTAATATGTCTGCAGTCTCTGATCATCTCCTGTACTGTGTCTGCAGTCTCTGATCATCTCATGTACTATGTCTGCAGTCTCTGATCATCTCCTGTAGTATGTCTGCAGTCTCTGATCATCTCATGTACTATGTCTGCAGTCTCTGATCATCTCCTGTAGTATGTCTGCAGTCTCTGATCATCTCCTGTGCTATGTCTGCGGTCTCTGATCATCTCCTGTAGTATGTCTGCAGTCTCTGATCATCTCCTGTAGTATGTCTGCAGTCTCTGACCATCTCCTGTAATATGTCTGCAGTCTCTGACCATCACTCTTTACGAAACGCACTCCTGAACCTTGCACTCTGTACGTAGCATCCTCCTGAGCCCTTTACATGGCATCCTCCTGAGCCCTGCACCCTACAGGTAGCATCCTCCTGAGCCCTTCATGTAGCATCCTCCTGAGCGTGACAGCCAGCAGTAGCTACAGTGAGCTCCGCCCCTACACAGACATGCAAAGTTTTGCTTTCGGAACTTTGAGAGAGCGTCCAGCTTGACCTTATATCCCTGTGGAGATACCGGGCTTAGGTAATTCTTTATTGCGGTGAGTGCATCACCAAAGGGGTGTTCACGTGGTGGATCGGTGACGGTATTCAGGATAAGAATGCTTTAAAACACCGATGGGACATGGCACCGTACACTTATTTAAGGACTTTTGCATGGACTTTTATATCACTCATTCATTTGTGTTTGACGTTTTTAGCCCACTGAATGCTATCATATTGCACTGAATGTCTTGGGATATTTTGCTAGCGCTGTTAATGCTGCAATTTTTATCTATGCATATTTCTTTTTTATATTTTGTACTTTTATAATAGCTGCTGTAGTGTGTCATTCTTAAATCCTTGGAGCGCTGGGATCAGTTACACTTGTTGTTACTGATATTTTATGATGATGATAATAATAATAATAATTATAATAATAATAAAATGTAAAGTATGTACATCAAGTGTACATTTTATTATTATTATATATAGTGGGTTTCACCACTATTTGCACATTGCAGTTCTGCGATATTTCTTACCTTTTGCAGAGAGGGTGAGACCATCATTACTATGTTCTAATACACAGGTTGATATGTGTCTCTGTTATTATTTTGTATGTAAGGGGTTTCGCCATTATTTGCTCTGCAAACTCTCAAAATATTTTTGCAGAGGGGGTGACACCATCACTACTATTATGTAATACATTGGTTGATTTTAACTGGATTTTCATTCAAAGGTTTTACCATTGCACTTATAATTCCATGTGTAGAATTGTATAAAGGAAGTGTAGGGTTGTGCTTTATTTTTTGGCGTTTTATTGGTATACAGATTCCAGGACATACCGATCACCATTGTATGCCATGAAGGAACCGCCTCTTGCTGGCCACTCCCACAGGTGTGCAGTAGCGTGCCGCATTAGCACCCTCACTTTTACCTCAAGCACCACCATAGCACCCCAAAAAAAATGTCTGGATCCGCCCCTGCCTGGATTGGATTTGAATTTTGGGGCCCATCCCTCCCTCCAAGTTTTTTTCTCTGTCTTCTCCTTATAACATTTGGTAGTCATATCCCCCCAAATTTTTTTTTTTATCTGATGGACGAAATGTGAGAAATAATGTATATATCATGCAATCATTCCATAAACACATACCACATGCACTACTTATAAAATAGTTTACCATTTGCCAATAAAAAAATAAATAAATATATGTCCCCGGATTTCATTTTAAAAATCTGGTCACCTTATTCTCACCGCCATTCCAGCCGCTCTGATAAGAAAGCATGCTGGGGATGTAGAGCTCAGGTCCCAGAGGGTAAATCTCTCTGTGGGTTATACTATGCTCGAGCTGTTAAAAAACGAGGAGCTGGAGACCAACAGGTGGAAGCTTTGGTTAGAAGAGTGGTTCAAGAATCCCTGAACAGGGCAGATCGCATCCGTACAACCAGCCTTCCTGCTGCTCCACCACCGGTTCCTGACAGGGTCGACCCTGAGGTTCCAGGTCCCTCTCGACGAAGTCTCTCCTTAAGTGGTTCCTCAGACAGCGAAGCGGAGGTGAAAGACTCCAGTACAGGTTTTGATTTCTCCTTGGTTTCACAGATGGTTAAAGCGGTTAAAGACGCATTGAGATGGGAAGAGCCAGTAGAAGCACCCTCTAAGCAGAGGAAGTACTTCAAGCAGCTCAAGAAAGAGCGCCCAAACTTCCCCTTCCTGGGTGAACTTGGGGAAATTATTTCAGATGAATGGAGTAAAGTTGAGAGGAAAAACTCGCTAATTTCCAAGATAGCGAAAACGTATCCATTCAAAGGTGAGGAGGTAAAGCATCTGGAATCGGCTCCCCTCATTGATGCGGCTTTAATGAGGTTAGTGAAACATGTCACACTTCCTCTGGAAGACACCGTTTCTTTTAAAGATGGTTTAGAGAGGAAAATCGACACTGACCTTAAGCGCATTTATATTACGGCAGGCATGGCTTGTAAACCAGCCCTGGCTCTTGCAGCTTTGTCTAAAGCTATGGAAGCATGGACGGATGATATGGATGCAGTGTTGGAAAAGATCTCTGAGGAATTGCTCAAAAACTCACCAGTACACGAGCTGAAGCTGGCATCAGCCTTTCTGGGTGAAGCATCCCTTGATATAATTCGCCTTGTGGCACGTGTCATGCTTTCTTCAGTCACTGCGAAGCACGCCTTGTGGTTGAGCCTGTGGGTTGCGGATCCTGCCTCTAAACAGGCATGGTGTAAAATTCCCTTTGAGGGCTCTTCCCTCTTTGGGAATAAACTTGACTCTGCCATTACAGAGGGTAAATCAGGGGGTGCTACAGGGGGTAAATCAGGGTTCTTACCCCAGGACCGCCGTCTTTTGGGTCAAAGAAGAACTCAACCCAGACAAGATCCGGAGCGCACTAGAGATGCACGTCGCTATAGGCCTGGCCGCGATTTCAGAAGGAATTGGAAGAGAAATCAGCCTTCGGGTCAGAAGTCCTCAAAGACAGCCTCTTCTGGGGGACGAGAAGCTTCAAAATCCTTTTGATGTAGAGTCTGTCCAGACGGAGCGAGTCGGGGCTCGTTTGCTCCGTTTCCAGCACGTCTGGGCAGCCTCGATTCGAGATTACTGGACCGTCAAAACAGTCTCTTCAGGTCATACTTGGGTATTCAACGATCCACCCACACACCGGTTTGTTCCCACAGTCCTACCACACTTAGAAGAGAAGAAACAAGTTCTTCTGTCATATACAGACTCACTGATAGCTCAAGGTGCCGCCATTCAGGTACCAACAGAAGAAAGATTTCAGGGGGTGTATTCCCCCCTTTTTCATGGTCCTCAAAAAGAATGGCTCCTGGAGGGCAGTCATCAATTTGACAAACCTGAACTCCTTCATCAAGAAGGAAAAATTCAAGATGGAAACACTGCTAACAATTCGTCAAACAATACAACTAGGCGATTGGCTTGTCTCCATAGACCTGAGAGACGCCTACTTTCATGTGCCGATTGCAAAGGAATTCCAGAAGTTTCTCCGATTTGCAGTGGGACAGAGGCATCTCCAATTTACATGTCTCCCATTCGGGCTTACAACATCGCCTCGAGTGTTTTCGAAGCTCTTATTGGCTGTGGTGGCATTAATCAGGGTCAGAGCTATCCGGTTACACCATTATCTGGACGACCTACTCCTACTTTCACAAGACAGGGAGCAGCTGTTGTCACATCGGGATCAAGTCATCTCTACCCTGACAGAGTTCGGTTGGGTGTTGAACAAGGAGAAGAGTCATCTAGACCCGACACAGTCTCTAATATTCCCTCGGAGCCCAATTCAACACGGTGAGGAGCACCATCTCTCTGCCTCTGGAGAAAATCCCGGTGATCCAGGAAAGAATTAATCGTGCAATGTCATCATCTCTTCTCAGAGCCTCGCATTGTCTCAAAATAATCGGCACCATGGTAGCCACAGCTCCCATGGTGAAATGGGCACACCATGAAGGCACACTTTCAGAAGGGTTTTCTTCAACAGTGGGATCCAGGGTCTCGAGACCATTTGATCTGGATAACCCCTTCCATGCAAGAGAGCCTCCCCTGGTGGCTGCAACGGAAGAATCTCCTCAATTGCCATTCCATAGCACCTGTCTCCTGGATCACGGTGACAACGGATGCCAGCAACAGAGGTTGGGGCGCTCTCTGTCTGACGGAGGTGGCCCAAGGCAAATGGGACTTCCCCTCCCGAGGGGTAGTCTCAAATGTTCTGGAGCTTCGAGCTGCCTTCCGGGCTCTTCAAGCCTTTCTCGATTTGACATCAGGGGCCTCAGTCCTCCTGAGGCTAGACAATACGACCGCAGTGTCATATATCAAGAGACAGGGGGGCACCCGCAGTCTCTCCTTACTGAAAGAAGTAAGTCCGATCATGTCCTGGGCCCAGGCGAACTTGACAAATCTAACGGCTTTTTATCTCCCCGGGATTCAGAATGTTCAGGCGGACTTCCTTTCAAGGGTCACCCTGGACAACAACGAATGGTCTCTCCACACCGAGGTTTTCAACTGGGTCCTGTCTCTGGGTATGATGCCGGAAGTAGATCTGTTTGCATCCCCTTGCAACTTCAAACTGGAGAAGTATTACACCAGATGTCGTTGTTCCCACGCCTTTTGAGTGGATGCCCTGACGGACCGGTGGGGATTCCACAGGGCTTATGCCTTTCCCCCGGTTCCAGACATTCTACGATTTTTATCGAGGCTCAGGTGGGAAGAAGTCGATGTAGTGGCAATTGTTCCATTTTGGCCCAACAGGCCATGGTTTCCTCTCCTGATTCAGCTCAGTTACTGGGATCCGGTCCCTCTCCCGTCCAGACCAGATCTCCTGTTGCAGGGAACGTCTCTTCACCCTTGCCCATCTCAGCTCCATCTGATGGCTTGGTGGTTGAGAGGGGAAGGCTGGAAGCATTAGGATGTCCAAGTACAGCCATTGCAACTTTACTGAATGCCAGAAGACCATGTACTAACAAAGTTTACCAAAGAATTTGGTCGAAGTTTGCGGATTATGTTTCCACCATTGGCGGTTCCTGTATTGACCCAAAGATTCAGGATATTCTGGGTTTCTTACAAACAGGCCTAGATCTGTCCTTATCAGTAAGTTCTTTATGGGTCCAGGTTTCCGCAATCTCTGCCTTCACAGGTATATCTTGGGCCAGACACCCCCTTACTAGGCAGTTTTTCAGAGGAGCAATAAGGCTCAGGCCTCAAAGAAAACCGAGGTTTTCCAAGTGGGATCTTCCTTTTGTCCTGGATTTCTTTTTGGAAAAAGAATCACAACATATGGACCAGGTAGCTATCAAAGATCTTTCTCTCAAAACGGTCTTCCTAGTGGCCATAATATCGGCCAAGAGGGTCTCCGAGATCAGTTCTCTAGGATGCAAAGAACCATTCCTGACATTCTTCCCTGATCGTGTGGTCTTGATTCCTATGTTAGGTTCAAATCCCAAAGTAACAACTGTCTTCCATGAAAATCAGGAGATTGTTCTTTCTACGTTCAGGTCTACTGAGGACTCTAATAATTATCCTCTAGATGTTGGAGAGGTTCTAAAACAATATTTAGAAGCCACAGCTTCTTTTTGCCAGTCTGATCACCTGTTTGTTCTCTTCCATGGTGAACATGGATTGTTCAGGCCATTCAGTGGGCTTAAAAGTCTAAGGGTTTGGCTCCTCCGGAGGTAGTGACCACTCATTCTACCAGAAAAATGGGGGGGAGATCGCCCTGGGACTTTGAGTGAGGTGGGAGAGATTAGGCACAAATTCATAACAGTGTAATAAAATCATTTTATTAATTACATAATGCTGTATAACCAAATGGGAATAGCAATGAGTGTGCGTTACCCGGCATAGTGGCCAAGTTATCAGCAAAGGCAAAAACAAAATATCAATCATTACACATAATACATAACCGTAAAACAACAATACAATACATAGTAAGTTGCTGCATCAGTTGATAAACATACAAAGTGGGAGATGGGTGAATAATACATGCATGAATAGAGCAATGTGTGAGTAAAAATACCCACAACACAACAACAACCCAGCAGTAAAAGGCATATAAAGAGCATCGATAGTGCCCTACGCGTTTCGCGAGTCTCTGCTCGCTCTTCAGGGGCAGATGCATCAGTATAATATCTGAAACAAAATATGATAGGGTAAATGGGTATATATAGATAAATAAGAAAGTAAAAGTGGGGGGAGTGTGGTCGTTGGTAGAAGAGGTCAAAAAAAGAAGGAGACCTCCTACTTACTACTCCACTGGGTTGGGTCACCGAACGTTGATGTCAAGGCGGTGATGAAGGGAAGTCCAGCTCGGGAGCTGAGGGGGCCCAGCGAATGGAGACCACAATGAGGAGAATCCAGATGCATGGCAAGGACTGCGTGGGGCATGCGATTAAAGGTGTACAATATAGCCCAAAAGCGTATCTAAAAAATATATATATAGTGGGATGTATATGGAGATATATAGGTCTCAAACATGTACATATATATGTGGGGTAAACTGGTCTGAACAGTAACGTGAAAACCCAAAGGGATTGACAAGGGGTATGGGTAGGGAGGCTGTGGGGTAAAGTAGAAAATAAATAAAAATATAAAATGGACTGAGAATACATAAAGAAAGATGATGGGAGTGTGGGTAATAGAAAATGAATGGGCAAACTCTATGTAGTGTGAGGGATTGATATCGCCCACATAATAAGAGTGGAAAGTAAGGTAATACCTGATGAGAATTGAAGCGACCCCAAACTGAATGGTGCGCTACCAGACCTATGTCCATAATTTCAGACCAGTGAAGATCAAATGCGAACCGCAGCTGTGCCATGCACCCAGATAAACCCACGGTGGATCCATGCGCTCCGCCCCCAGCGTCATGTACGGAGGCGACGGACTGGCGTCGATGACGTCAGCCGTCAAGGGAGGCGTGTGCGAACAGACACCGTCCCTGCCTCCGGGATGTTCCACACAACCCACAACTGGAGTCAAAAGACGTCACAGTGTGGGCGTGGAAAACATGGCGCCGAAGTGCAGGTGGCCACGCCCGTCCCGAAGGGCAGACGAGGACAGCAGGAGGTTAGGAATACCTCCCTGGTGCACAACGCAGCCCCCGAGCTGGACAAAGCAACAACACCCACAAGGCAAAAAACGAGGGGGAACCCAGCTCACCAAAGTGTGCCCCCATTTTTCTGTGTATTTAGGGATGGAGGTGGTTGAGTGGTCACTCCAGACCTTAACCCTTTTTTTCTTTTTTACTCATTCTACCAGGAGCGTTTCTACTTCATGGGCAGCATCCGGGCATGTTTCTCCGGAAGTAATCTGAAAAAGCGGCCTCATGGTCATCAATTAACACTTTTATGACGCACTATTGTGTAGAACCGGCGTCTTTGTCTTCGGTTAATTTTGGTTTGCATGTCTTATCTGTTGACGGTGCCAATTAAACCTTTTTTTCTTTAACCAGCAATTGCCCACCCGGGTGTGTATGGCTAGTCATTTCCCATACGTAGGCTGCCATGGAGTCTGTCAGGAAAACGGAAAATTTATATCAAATACTTACCGTAATTTTCCTTTCCTGATGGACTCCATGGCAGCAGGAGTTCCCTTCCATTTGCTGGAGTAGGCTAAGTTACGGAACACGGTCTCTGTCTAGATGCAAAGATTTATGGGAGTGGGGTCCTATGAGGTATGAGAGGCGGGATTAACCCATACGTAGGCTGCCATGGAGTCCATCAGGAAAGGAAAATTACGGTAAGTATTTGATATAAATTTTCTGTTATTTTGCAGAGATTTTCTCTCACTTCCTGTTTGGCTATGGGACAGGAAGTGAAGGGAAAGCTCTGCAATGGGACAAAGATGGCAAAAGTAAAGCTTACAGGGGTTATAACCCTCCCTTACTCTAGCCAAAATAAAATAAAACGTTTTGCCTATAGTTCTATTTTAAGGTTAGGGCACACAAACACAATATATGACCCATTATTGTTAGAAAAATCTAAATAATGAGGTCGTGCTGAGCAGATTGATAGCCCACATGTCAAGCCCTAAAATTGGGTGCTCCGTGAAATAGCGACAAACTTTGGTACCCTATATTTTCCATAGGAAACACTTTAATGTGTATCAATGCTTTCATGCGCAGGTGCCTCTGACATGTGTTTATGTTTGTATGTGTATGTATGTGGAGTTGGGGGTGTCAAACATTTTTGGAGGGCATATTTTAGGTGCTTTAAGTAACTTTATTTTTTAAAACTTTTTTTTTACTAAACTCTATTTATCTCAGAGGACAAAAAAAGTCTCATGTGTTATTTTCTGTGACTGGTCCTCTGCAATGAGACATCAGGGTCTTTTATCCAAACTCCATGATTTAATCACCTCAATACCAGCATGTTTCTTCATTGCTAAAAAAGCGGCAACAAATTAGATTAGGACGGGGTGTCTACTTTCCAAAAATGGGGTCATTTTAAGGGTGTTCGTACAGTCTCTGCATTTTTATTCGATTTGGTTTTATAACAGAATGTAAAGCAGTAGTTTCCAAACTGAAGCCCGTGGGCCCAATGTGGCCCTTTGCTTGCCTATATCCAGCCCTTAGGGCACCATTCTATCCATTGCCGCCAATGATGGAGAACCATTCCTCCCACTGACACGAATGACGGAGAAACATTCCTCCCACTGGCACCAATGATGGGGCACTATTCTTCCCACTGACACCAATGATGGAAAACCATTCCTCCCACTGAAACCAATGATGGAGCACCATTCCTCCCACTGGCACCAATGATGGGGCGCTATTCTTCCCACCGTCACCAATGATGGAGAACCATTCCTCTCACTGACACCAATGATGGGACACTATTCCTCCCACTGGCACCAATGATGGGGCACTATTCCTCCCAATGACACCAATGATGAAAAACCATTTCTCCCACTGACACCAATGATGGAGAACCATTCCTCTCACTGACACCAATGATGGGACACTATTCCTCCCACTGACACCAATGATGGGGCACTATTCCTCCAACTGACACCAATGATGGAAAACCATTTCTCCCACTGACACCAATGATGGAAAACCATTCCTCCCATTGACATCAAAAGTGAAAATAAAAGAAAATCCCAAATTTCTGGTTGACACCACAGCAGTAATAGAGGGGAACAGTTCTGGTGACACACCAGGATTCCCTCACTTTGAAAGGATTTCTGCTCACTGTTTGGCTATGAGACAGGAAGTGAAGGGAAATCTCTGCCATGGGACACAAATGGAAAAAAAATAATAAACTGATAGGATATAACCCTATAGGTTAGTTTTGCCTTTAGTTACACTTAACTGGTTTGCTTTTTTATATGCTTTTAACACCTTCCCACCCGCCTTACATCAGATTGATGGTTGGGCGGTGGCTTAAATGTTCTGATTGGACTTCATATGACATCCTTCAGAACAAGCCACTCGTGTGCGCTCCCGTGGACACGCAGTTGGCGATCGGTGGTGCAGTGTGTCCCTCAAACACACCGCATCTCCGATCATGCTAAAGAGCCTATGACACGTCTCTTTACCATGTGACCTGCTGTGCCCAATCACAGCTGATCACAGTGTAAATAGGAAATGCCGGTTATCGGCATCCCTTTCCTCACGCTGACAGCGCATGAGGAGAGACAATAAGCGCCTTTCCTATGTGGGGACATCTGCACTGATATTCACTGCAATGAGTATCAGTGCAACCCCATCAATGATGCCTGTCAGTGCCCTCCAGTGATGCCAATCAGTGTCTCCTCATCAGTGTCACCTATCAGTGCCACCTATCAGTGCCCATCAGTGCTGCCTATGAGTGCCTATTAGTGCTGCCTATCAGTGCCCATCAGTGCTGCATATTAGTAGCGTCTATCAGTGCTGCATATTAGTGCCTCTCCATCAGTGCCCATCAGTGCCACCTCTCAGTACTGCCTCATAAGTGCCCATCAGTGCCACCTCTCAGTACTGCCTCATAAGAGCCCATCAGTGCAGCCTATCAGTGCCCATCAGTTCAGCCTTAATTAGCGCACATCAGTTGAAGGAGAAAAACTACTTATTTACAAAATTTTATAACATAAAACTTATTTTATTCTTTTTTAGCAAAGGAAAAAAAAAACAGTGGTGATTAAATACCACAAAAAAGAAAGCTCTATCTGTCTCAAAAAATTATACAAATGTCATATGGGTACAGTGTTGGATGACCGCACAATTGTCATTCAAAGAGTGACAGCGATGAAAGATGAAAATTGGCCTGGGCAAGAATTGTGCCCGGTATTGAAGTGGTTAATTTATTAAAGACATGGTCTTTACAACACAAGCAGTTATACCCTTTTCAGATCCTTTCTTACCTTTGATGGTACTTTTTGTGTTACTTTTTTGCCTTTGATTCTCAACAGTCACAGGCAATGTCAAATTGCAGCTGTCATTTTGACAGCTGGGACTTGTTCTGTATGAGGGGGACATCTTTTGTTTTCCCGTGTAAACTGACAGTGTCTACACACTGTCAATAGGACATTACAATGTAACTTTAATAAAAACTACATTTATAAAACAAAAAACAGGTAACTGTGTGGTTTTGTATCCTGTTTTTAAATAAAATTCTAATAAAAACTACAAATTATATAAAAAAAAAACTGGGCTAGTTGTCCTTTTTTGTATATTGTTTTTAGATAAATCCTTAATAAAAAACTATGTTTATAAAACAAAAACCAGGTAGTTGTGTGGTTTTGTATACTTTTTAAAATAAAACTTTAATTAAAACGACAAATTATAAAATAAAACTGGGG